>APFE030044338.1:62497-103355 GCA_000404065.3 Pinus taeda | reverse complement strand
TTATAAAATTTTTATATTTTAATTATTAAAATTATAAATAAATAAAAGATGGGTAAATTAAAACTCAATATCTAGACCAATCATTTTGAGAAGTGTTGCAGTAGCTACAACCAGCCCCCAAAATTTTGTCTTAGCCTATTTTGGAGCCTCCCTACGAACTTTCACAACAGCTTACCTTGCTTCATCAAGTCCTCAAGCTTCAGTGTCTTTCTTGCTCAAAGGAAGCATGTTGATCACAATTTGATTTTTTCCCTTAATAGGTTGCTCACTTGGACTTTGTCTAGTTGTAGGCTGTACAAATTCCCCTTGAAAATTGTGCATTTCAGGAGGGCAACTAGCCTTCCCTCGAAAAATTGTGCAATCTGCTCTGATAGCCTGTTGGGCTCCAAGATTGCACAATCCTGCCAGCCAACCCTCCCAACAAGCTTTTCTCAATTTTTTCCAACAGCAGGCTATTCGGCCCATGATTTTCATAATTTTGGGCAGTAGTGAGCTGCTCAGCCTAGAAATTACGCAAATATCCTAGGAATCCAGGCTAGCTCCCAGCTAGAAATGCACATTTTTCTCAAGCAGTCAAGTAGTCTCTTGCATGTGCATCTGAGTTGACTAGTTCCCTTTGGCACTAAGCAAAGTAGACTTTCCTGCATGAGTTATTTCTCCCAAGGTATCATGCAAAGGCATCCCTTTTTTCACGGACCTATGTTTAGTAGTTGGAGGTTACATGCAAGGAAAAAGCTAGAAACCTCCCTCCAAGTGTTGCTTCCCCTAGATTTGTGGCATGCATGACACAACCTTGATGTTATCAAAAATCATTAACCAAACACTATAGAGCTCATTCCTCACATCAACCTTGTAGCTCTGATATCCCACACCAGATCTAGGAGCAGTCGCACATTCAACTCAATTGTTCTGGTGTAAGCTCGCTTCCCATGCCTTGTGCTGCATTTCTATTGCTTTTTATCTATTCGCTTGTGTGAACATTGTTTGCTTGATTTATTTGAGTGTATGTTGTCATTACATGTATTATAGGTTTTCCTAGCTCTGTTTCAATTCTCATTGCTATCTCACTATTGTCGCATGCATGAAATTGTTTTGCATGGATATTCGCCCAACCGGCGAATGACCTCACCCACATGCACGTTGATCTTTTTGTTGAACCTTCCATTCATGTTTTGCATGCACTACTTATCACTTTTTCTATCACTTAGTGTCACTATGCATTCACTGACTTACTTGCTTTTAGTTGCTTGTTAGTGAGTCAAGCCAACCTTAACCCAGGCTTTGCCTTCACTAAGGTTGCAATGCACAATTTTGGAAAGGAAGGCTCATCTTCCTCTCTATATTTTCACATTCCTTCCCAACACTAGCCTCCAGGACTGCTTTGCATATTTCCAGAGGACAATGGCTGCTTGGCTCAAGAAATTACACAAATTTTTCCCTCGACCAATAGTCCTTCCTAGCTGGAATTGCATAATACGCAATCCCAGTAGTTAGCAGCTAGATTGGACTGTGCATTCTACAGTTCCAATAGTCATTCAGTCTCTTAGCATCCTGAACCATGCCTTGTGTAGTCCTGGCAGTCGGTCTCCTAACCTCCTGACCAAAATTACGAAACCTTGATGATCATTCACCCAGGTATGTTGCAAGTCAGTTCTCATGTTCATTCTAGTTTTCAATTGACATATTACTTACTATGAGTGTTTCCATGTCTCCAGTTATCGCAGATGTTCATCTACCTCTCAGTAGTGTAGGTACCATGGCTCCCAGGTGAGCAGAGACGAAGACACCGTTCAGAGCACACTTGGGGATGTAGTCGATCAATTGTCTATGAGATTGCCTACACATGAAGACATCAAGTTGTTCATGGACAAAGACGTCAAGCAGTAACATCACTGTGAGAACCATCATGAACAACAACTGAAGGCAATATACTAAATGCAGTGAATGGAACAAATGAAGTGAACGCAGTGAATGCAAGAGGAAGGTTGTTGACAACATAGAGGTGGAGCAAAGTTGCAAGATCTAGCAGATCCATTGATAATGAAAGAAGATTTGGAGACTCAGACTATGAAGTGATGGTGTGACATGAAGATCACGTGAAGGCAGAAGATGGAATAGAGAACGAGTTGCATGTGCTGAAGCAACAACTTAGGAAGAACATGAAGTTGCACAGATAGTCTAATGAGTTGCAACAGGAACAAGAACAGTAGTGGGCACACCATGCACTCATGGATGAAACTGTGCCAGTGCAAGGTAAGGATCCATCCCAGCAGCTGACACAGAGAAAACATGGTGAGCAGTATTGTTGATCACATGCAAAGGATCTAGTAGAATACATGTCGTTGAGTGCACGTATGCAATCCAACCCATTCAACACACTCACTAAGGCGAAGACAAGAAGCAAGTCCAACTGGGGCGGAACATGCACTTCGGCAAGTTGATGCGCATGAACACTAGCACACACTTGAATATTAGCACAACCACTATGCATCAGTGTGTTGCCAGTTCAACCATACCCAAGAAGACCATGTGCATGTTAGTAGACTAGTTGGACGAAGGGTTCGAACCAATGCACCAATTGCAATGGAGGAAAGAGTTCACTACACCAATATGTCACCATGAGGTGCTTGCATATTGTCACAGACGACCAAGCGTGGCATGAGCTCACCAACTTCACCATCAAAGGCATATCAAAGAATTGGTCTCATCACAGTGGACTAAGTGTTAGTGATGTCTTTCAAGGCTTGCTCAAGCCATGTTGTCTCACATGAGTACATGTGCATTGTAATGTTGAGTCATGACAAGTGTAACTAAAGTGTTAATAGTTAGATGTAACAATGATAAAGTAGGTGAAGAGTCATGAGGGTAGTTGAACTATCGCAAAGGAGAATGTCAAGGGTCACCCCACTCTTTGCTATAAATAGTCTGTCATTACTCATTTTATGGGCTTTTGGTTAGCCAAGCTTCTACTAAGACTATCTTGAAGAAGGCTTGGATAGTATTGTAATTCACCTTAGCTTCTCCACTGCATGTAGATAGTAAATCTCTTTTGAGGAGCAGGCGCATGTGGCTGTAACATTCCACTATTATGGCTAGCAAGTTTACATGGTGTATTGTATGATTGTGACTTACACTTCTTTAATAATAAGAGCCAATACATTTTCATGCATATGTTATTATTGTAGTTGGGTTGTTCTAGTTGCCTTAATGATATATGTTGTTTAACTTACATACTTGTATATGAAATTATTTGTATGCAATTATATTAATCTTATTGTTAATGTGTTGCATATGTTGTTAATGATGTCACCATTCATGTCGACTACTCTGCCAAACATCAGATAGACCTTTCTCATGAACCTTGCTATATCAACCGTCACATTCATCTCGGACAGATCCATGAGTGTTGTTCGTGTTATCTTACCTTGTTGTTGTTACTGCTGCATTTGAGTGGACTACTCCACCAGAAGCTATGCATGTCCTTTGTGTGGTGTGTTCCTATCGGAATTGGGTTTGATCCCTTTCAACCTAGAAGTCACCTTCACCTTCCCCTCCCTTTGAAGTGTTGGAACCTCTCGTACACATCGCTTGACTCTCTACATCAGACACACCCTTGCTACTAATAGAGCTATCTTACTTGCCTCTCTACCACATCACAGTCAAGGAATTACTTTACGAGCCACTATTGGGACTCCTACACCAAATGATATGAGGTCTAATTGGGACTTCTTACCAGGGATATCCCCTTGACATGTTGGCGGGTCCAGCACCATCAAGAAGAAGAAATCATCATATTTATAAAAAAGTAATTATCAAAGGTAATAGAAATGTATCATCTAAATTTTATAATATAATGAACAAATTTGAAATGTTTGAGAGTGGATATTTCCTAAGTTATTCATATTGTCTGAATATTTCAGATATGAACTGTGTAGAGTATTTCCCTATTTGAAATTTTGGGTGGACACTTCACCCATCATCAAGAACCAGAAAGAAAAACTATGGTAAGTGTGACAAAAGAATAGACCTATAAATAATGAGAGGACAGAGGCTAGAATAACAATCACAAGGATAAAATATTAAATTAAGAGCATAAATCGTAAGGAGGTGAGGAAAAATTATAATTAAAATAAAATGATCAAAAAATATAGTCAAAGTAAGATTTAATGAAGTTAAAATGAAATTGAAGAAAAAGACCTGAAAAATAGAATAAAATTTTGAATTTTGAATTTATAAAATTATTATTATTTAATGGTTCCCCAAGGGGTTTGATCTGTTAACCAGCAAACAATCTGGTAATGCATTCATGTCGCTGCACAAGTCACATGTTCAATCCTCACTTTACCCATGCTTTGTTCTTGGGGGGTGGGTGGTTGCACCTAGGGGCTATAAAGACAGTTAGGGGGCATCATGCCCATGTCATGTGAGCACAAGAAGTCTTGTAGTTATTGATTACTACAAATACCAAAAAAATATTATTTAATGGTTAAAATTTTAGTTTTTTTTTTTAAAATTTAATTTAATAATATTAATAAATAGATTCCAAATTATTATTATTATTGGTCAATAATTTAGGATTTTTAATTTTTGAAAAGAAAAAAAAACATGGAAAGCTTAACAATAATATATTATACTTAATTATTTAGATTAATAATAATAATAGAATAATATAATTTTTAAATTGATTAATTTTATATAGAAATTAAATATTAGTATTATACAATGCCTAAATTTAGACTTTTTTATATTTATATAAGTACAAAATATATATTATTATTAAATGGTTAAAAATTTTAGATTTGTAGTTTTTTTTGGAAATTTTTAATCAAAGTTTTAAAAAAATATTTTATTTCATTGATAATTTATAACATTATATTTAATTGATGAAAAAAACATATATATTGAAATATATTTGAGAAAGTGGGGAGGGGGCTCGATTAAGAAGAAAGGAGATGGATTATAGGCTTCGAAGAGTGGATAATCTTATATCCATCTTCCCTATTGAAATTATTGGGGCGGCTTTCAATTTCTAAAGCTTCTCTAATGATCCGAGAATTATGAAACGAGATACTTGCTGAGGTTTTTGCCTTGTGAAAGTAATTAAGGTTCTTGATGTTATAGGAGTGCTCAACAATGGTAGAATGAGCTACTCTTTGATGGTTTTTATCTACAATGTGCTCCTTAACGCATGCAATGATCGAACGACCTACTTAGTCAATGTAAGACTTACCGCATGAACAAGGAATTTTGTAAACACCTTGTTGGTGCACAAATAGCAACAAAGTCGAGACCCTAGGTTCAGGCATAGGGACCAACAAGGCTCCATTGTAGTCTAGCACAATTCCAATGCTTTCACCTTCCCTGGAAAGGGTAAGGAGTCTCATACACAGTGTGTTGCAACCTTAGTTAGATGAGGGTTGGAATCCAGTATCAGGGAAAACCATATCAAATAATAAAGAAAAGAGAACATCAGATCATTCAACAAAGATTTTAGATCACAATAGGTCATATGTGTTGTAACAAAAGACTACTTAAACATGTGCATACATAAAAAAAATTAAAGAACCCAAATAATCACACATTTCACACATTATGCTCCCAATAATAGTCTTCCTTATTAATATGAAAGGTGAATACATTACATCAGGCTCAAGAACTATTCCTCAAAATCTAAAACTCTAACAAGATATAATACAAGATTATGGAAGGATAAACACATAGTTTCTCTCGTAGCTCTAGTATCAATGATGAAAACCATGACACAACAACCAACCATTATTAATTCCTTTTTCTATCTTTTATCTTCTACTTCCTTTTCTCCATTCATCGACCTAAATTTCTAGTTCCTTCTCCCTTGCTTGGTTTTCTCCATTCCTCAATTGTCCTTGCTCTCTTCCTGCTCGATTGTATCTGCTTATTCCTACCACTCCTCTATAACTACCAGTATTCTACAAGTTCCTTTCCTTTCTCCTAGTTGTTTTTCCTGTAGCTTCCCACTGGAAAATTTCACCACTTGTCACCAACCTTTTGAATTCTCTCCAAAACATCTTAATTTCTCCAAAACTGAAGGCCCCCATAGGCCCCAAGCATGTTTCATTGACTTGTCCCCGAGGTAATATTTCTTCAGTGCCGTCGTGTTATGGATGCTTCTATTGTTGGTGTTACTATTGATGCTTCTACTGGTGGTGCTACTTCTATTGGCACTTCCTCTTAGCTAGTCCCTTTAAATGAAGATCCCAATTCAGGGACAACCACGATGGTTTCCTAGCAGAATTGAGTGTAATCATTGAGCAATTCCTACCATATCTCTACGATCACAACTATTTGGCCAAGGAATTCAAATATTGCGTCGGATGTCTGTTGGTCTAGTCATGTCGTCAACAAGGAAGTCCATTATATTTCCATGTCCTCACCTTCCTTCTGCAGTGTCTCTAGGTGTGTATAAATTGAGGGCCAAAGATCTCAAAGTATCTTCTTTGTCCTCGCTAACTCATCTTCGATATGTTGAATGTGGGCCTCCAGATTGTCTATCTCGACCCTAAGAATCTTCTTTTGATATTTCTCTTTAGTGTTCCTGACATCGTTGAGGAGCTAATTGACCCAGTCGCTGAGTGTGTAGTTTGGCTGGTTCTTCTTTGCAAGGCTTCCTAACTAGTCATCAACTTGTTGCAGAAAGGTGTAGGCATCATTTGCAGCATTGAAAGTGGAGTCCTTGAGGGATGATATGGTGGTTATATTTTGTTCTATCTCGTTGGAAAATATCGTGCTAGGGTACGAAAATGCACTTCTCATGGCTACGTTATATTTCTTTGAGTTATGATTGGTCATGATTAAGTCATGGTATGTGGTTTTAATATGGTCACAACATTCAACTAGTGTGCAAGCTGAGAAGTATTACAAGGCATTACTAAGAACATTAGAAATTGATGGCCATAGTACCTGTAATTTTGCGGTGATCTGCTCTAACCTCCCCTTGAGTTATTTCTTATCTTAATAAAGTTGATCACATTTGACTGTGAGTGAAACATTTTTTTGTTGTTGCTACTCATCTTCAGCAGTTAGATCATTTTGTAGTGTTGCAGCCTTTTTTGCATTTTTTTTGAATAAAAGTAAATAATTGGGCTAAGGAACAGCCTTGAAGATCATCCTGGTGCATATTTGATGTATCTGGGAAATGACTTTGCAATGGATTTCCCCTAGAAATGGACTTGTCTTAGTTTTTATGGGAAGAGGTAGCTTGTTGTGATGGTTTACACAATGGAGGACTAGTTTTGATGGAGACAGGGAGTGGTTTATTTCGAGGAAACAGATAAAGTGGTAGTTACATTAGGTTGATAGTGGTGGTGAGTGACTGGGTAGTGATGGGTCCCATTCTCAGTATTCAACCTGACTCTAGCAATACGACATCATGGAAATGGTGACAAATTATCCGTTGGAGACTACCATGATGGACTAGATAACGGAATCAGCTTCCATGTTTTCCTTTGTTCCCAATAGTCCCAGAGGGTATAATGTCTAAGAGGGTTGTGGATATGGATGCAGTATGTAGTGATGGGTTGTGTGAGCTAGGCGATGAAACTAAATTGGAGGGTGGAATTTATTCAATGATGGGCGAGGTGGTATTGGATTGGAGGTCTTCAATGATGAGTTTGACAATGTGACTGATAGGGGTCGATTTCTTAGTTTTTCCCCGACTGGAGGTTTGGTAGCTTTTGATTTATGGGGTTTTGGGATGGAGTGTTTGGTATGTGAATGAGGTCCCACTAGTGAAATTGTAGCAAGTAGAGGGTAGTAATCAAAGGGCCATGTTTTATTCAAGGAGCTCATTTGGTGCTTCAATTGTTTTTGGCTAGTTGTATCTCCTCCTTGGCCATGCATTTTCTGGAATTCATAATTGTTTCTCTTAGTATTGGTTGAGGTAACATCTCATCAAAGAAATAGACATGTTTACCTTCTCAAATCTCCCTTGCAATTCCTAGCCACAAACCGGCCTTTGTGTGGAAATCTATGGTTAACAACATAAAAGTTTGGGGCCACATCTGGAAAGTATGGTGGTGAAAACAGTGTGGACTCACCCAGGTGCTCCCATGAATAACACTGAACCAAATCTCTAATGAATATTAATCAAGTAGGGAACTGGGAACCCTTTCCATAACCTTTATTACTTCCATAATTTTTATGTACCAGTTGTTGAAGGAAGCCTCATTTATATCCTTGTTGCTTGGGTCCCCTGAATTTCTCCATGATGTATACCTAACGGCCAAAGGTTGTTCCTCTATTATGAGAGCTAGCTCTTGGCCCTCCAGTGGGCAAAATTTCCACATTTCCATATCATCAACAAGATATCCATAAATAAAGTGGGTGGACCACTTGTACAGATATTCACATGCTTCGAACATTTCGTGTAGGAGGAAAGCACACCAATTTAGCTGTGTGCATTTGTGCAATGCTCCACAACTGAAATTGTATCCAACATGCACTCATTCCTATAAAAGTGACACATTAGCTTCCCCACAATAATGTAGTAGGTGAACTTGATTTTTTGGGAATTGATAAATCTATGCGTGTTCCCTTTCCTCCTCTCTTAGTATCATACTTGGTGTGGTAGTAATAATCCCTTGTCTTCTTTTCTCTATTGGAAGTTGTTTGGAATGCGGTTGAAACCACATCTCCTCCCACTAATAAACTCATCATCCTTTGAATATATACTTCTCGAGTTGGGTATTCTTTATCGAGCCAATGTGATCCTACCTGCATTCTCCTCACCAATAACGTTTTGTGTTGCATCCTTGTCAGAGTTGCCCCAAACATAGGAAAACTTCTCAAATTCAGTAACAATGACTGTTGGATTCCTCTGAAGTTAGTCTTGACTTTTATTGTTGCACTCCCATCTTCCTTCACGATTGACTCTTTGTAGATATCATGTTTCATGGCTGGAAACTAGAAGGATTTTGAGAGATCATTACTAACAAGCACAACCTTATCATATCTTCTGTAAAGCATATTTGTCACTCCAATTCTTTCATCCAACCTGAACACTCAAACAGGTAAAATTTTCTTCATCATCTCAAAGTGGCACTGATAAACACAAATTATAGGGAGTTGGTATTTGATGTTTGAATGTCATAACTTAGAACCAAACTATAAATGAAGAGACTCTACTACCCTGGCTTCATAATTTGAGGAATTCAACATTTCCATTCCAATTTAGTTGACCAGCTCAACACGATATTTTTAACGATACCTCCTTACTAATTACTACAACGAATTTCCTTATGCATACTCAATTGTGTTAATAAAGCCATCGATTGAGCTAGACTTGACTTGGACGACAAAACTCTCAAAACTGAAAGGTGGAGTTGATGGGTAGTTATGTCATCATGATGGAAGACATTTACGAATTAACTATTGCTATAATGGGAAATATTTACCAGGAATCCTCTTGACACTAGAATTATTGTCTAATTATTATGGAAAGGACTTTTAACACATGTGACTCCCCCTGACCACAATCGGTTGTGATGTGGTAGAAGAACATCTGCAAGTGGAACTAACTAGGAAAACTTTATTTGGAAATGTAAAGGACTGACAAAATAGGAAAAAAAATGGCTATCGTAACTATTGATGTTGCACCTAAATGACTCTTGCCTACTCTTACCTAATCCTACCTATAGCATCCTTTCAGAGATTCAATCAATTTTGAGTAACATTATTTGCTTTTTGGAAGGGTTTTAGGCAAGAACCATTCATCCAACCCGGTAGAAACACCCCATCTAGTCGCGCAAGCTTGACTTCTCCTGAATCCCTTACTTCCGCACCAACAAATGTTCCAATCCAATGCACTTGTAGCTTTCTAGGAAACTTCAACAACGTTCTATCATATACGAGAACATTCTTGCTAACTGTGAATGCTTTGCTCTTAATATGTCAGTCATGCCATGCCTTCTTCCTTTGCTTCTCAACCATTTCGTAGAAATTTTTCATAAACCTTGCTTCATTGAGCTCTGAGAGTTCATCTAGCCACTTCTAAATTGCTTACTCCTCTATCATATGAGTGGACTAGGTAATGACAAGGACATGAATAGAAAATTCATCTAGCACCACAACTTTTCATCTATATACAAGTTGGAAAGGTGTATGCTTGTGTAACTTCTTAATAGTTGTGCAGTATTTCCATAGAGTCATTGGCACTCTCACATCCAAATCATCCCTGTTGGATTAGAATATATTAGTAAAACCCTTATCCAATATCTTGTTAATGGCTTCTATGATACCATTGGGCTAAGGGTGTTACGTGTTGCTTTTGTGGTGTTGTATCATGCAATTTTGAAGTAAGGAGGCAACTATTTCATTTACGAAGTGGGTCCCCTAATCATTAATGAGACTCTTAGGGAATTTGAATCTAGATATGATATTCTCAAATATGAACCCAACAGAAGTATTTATAGTACAGTCCTTTACCACTGTTGCTTCTTCCCATTTGGTGAGGTACTATGTTGCAATGATTATATACCTGGCATGAGAGTGATGCGTCGACCAATTGATAGGCCCTATGAAGTCAATCGTCCATTTCTCAAATATTTGCAATGCACGTACTGGCTTCAATGGTAGTTCATATTGATGTGATGGAATTCCAACCCTTTTGCAAACAACATAACCTATGGCATATTCTTTCGCATCTTTGAAAATCGTCGGCCACCATAGTCTTGCCTGCAACACTTTCCTTATGCTAGATTTTCCTCCAATGTGATCACCCACAACTCTTAAATGACATCCCCATAGTATATCATGTCTCTCATGGTTAAGGGTGCATCTCTGCAACACATTATCAAGGTCCAAATTATACAATTTCCTTGCAATCAATTAATAATCGCCAACTCAGATGACCATATGTCTCCTTTCTATAGTTGTGTACTCATTTGGCCATTTTATTGTAGCTAAAAATGCCACAATGTCTTCTAGGTAATCTGGTACTGCTTCAATTTGGAATAAATTTGCATCTGGTAGCTGATCATCTAGGGATATCCCACTTTTTCCTAATTCCAAATGCGAGAGGTGATAAAGTCCCACACTCAATCAACTAGGCTTAAAAATTACCTCGAAAGTGAATTCCTAGAATAACAATAGCCACCTACAAATTATTTTTTCAAGCACAAGATTTTTTACTAAATATTTCAAAGAGGAATGGTTAGTATAAAAGTTAAACAAGCCTCCCAAAAAATAGTGTAAGAATTTTGACATGAATATGCCATCACCAATCCCTCCACCTCAGTTGTGATATAGTAATTTTATGCTATGGATAAATTTCTACTTGAAAAATAAATTGGGTGGTCGAGGCTCCCTTCCCCTAGCTGAGCTAGAACAACCCCCAGGAATGCCTAATGCATCAATGTGGACATGGAAATGTTTTTTCAAGTCAAGGTGGACTAGAATCAATGCACTTACTATATTTTATTTTAGTATGTTGAGTGAGGCCTGAAATTCTTCCAACCACATAAATCGTTCAGCCTTACTCAATAGTTTCTCCATCGGTGTAGTAATTGAGGCGTACTTGCAGATAAATTTCTTGTAGTAACCGATATGTCCCAAAGTGGATCTGAGATGTTTAAATAACCCTTAGGGGTGGGTCCATATTCACTATCATCACAACCTTAGCAAGATGTACACATACTCCTTTGAACAATATGTGGCCCAAAAGCATGTCAAATGGGACTGAAAATATGCATTTCTTCAAATTCGAAGATATATGTAGTTGTCTACATAGATCAAACATGATCCTGAGTAGACTGGAGTGTTTCTTCAGCAGACTATAGACTGTCCATTTTTCTATGTATACCTCTAAAAACCTATGGATATAATCTCTAAAGGATGCAATTATAATTCTTGAGAACACTATAGGTGCATTCTTGAGACCAAATAACATAAAGTTATAGGCATAGGATCAACATTTTGTATTAAATGTAGTTTTTTTCTTATCCTCCTCGGTGGTTATGACTTGGTGGTAGCTAGAGAATTCATCTGTAAAATAATAGGCTTCATTCCCCACTACATTATCTAGAAATTCGTCACTTAATGGTGTAGGAAACAGATCACACACACAAGCATTGTTCAAGCTATGATAGTCCACATAGACCCATACCTTTGTAGTGTCTTTATTGTTTTAAATCACAATTAGACTCACCCATTCTACCTCATCCACTAGAAATATAAGCCCTACTACTAACATCTTGTCTATCTCTTTCATCGCTTTCTCCTTAACTCTCAGGTCCAATATTTAAGTTCAATGATTTACTAGCTTTACATCTAGTTTTAACATGATTTTCATCTCCGCTACGTCTCCCCTGATCCCTTTCAGTTTTGCAACTATTGAAGGGAATAAATCTTCATCCTCTCTCAGGAGGTCAAAAATATATTTTTTTGTATGTTCATCCAAATAATCTCCAATTGAGGCCCATCGTTGAAGCTCTTTCCCATCCATTTTCTTGGAATTCCAGATGTTGTAACTCCTCTAGCTCATCCTCATCTAGCTCTTTGTCCACCTTTCCACAGGTCATTACCATGATACTCTCACTCATAGTTATGACCTAAGTTCTTTTGGTCTATGCACACATCCAATAGCTGACTCATTGTGAGTAGAATCTACTTGACAACCTATAATGCCTCAATCAACTTCCTATCATTATCTGAGAAAGAAAAGTTGTTGACAAACTAATCAATCAAACTATTCCACTTGACAGCCTACAATGCCTCAATCAACCTCCTGTCATTATCTGAGAAAGAAAAGTTGTTGACAAAATAATCAATCAAACTATCCCTGTCCCCCGCTTGTCTCCTTATTCCTTCTTGTACATACCAAGCTTTTGGAAAATTTCACAGGGTGTCTATAAAACTATGCATCCACAGCTTCTTTGGAAATTCTTCCTGATTCCATCTATCATTACAATTTTTAAAATGTTGTCAAGGGTTAGAGTCCCCACTATACTTGGTGAAATCTCAAGGGTACTCCCCCACTGTAATAAATATTACTTCCATAGCTATTTTGATCTTCTCATATTAACGAACATAATTGTGGTGAAGTCAACACCATCTTGTCAGTGTCAGTTGTAATGCAACCTTTAGTACTGGTACTTTATGTTCTTTAATAACAGTTGCATAAATCTTGTGGATAAATGAATTTACTAAATCTATATAATTAAATATAGGGAAGTCCCTTACCTCAGTTCCATCTGCAACTAGATTGGTGAAAATAGCAATTGAGGTTTTCCCAATGCTTCCCATGTTTTTCTTGGCAGAATATTAACATCCGAGCCTAGATCCAACATAGTTTCCTTAATATGGAACCCCATCATCTGAGAACCAATCTTGAACTCTCTTCATTTTCTCTCCTTTTTCCTCCATACCCTCCTAGAGTGTCTTTTAGGTAAGTTAGCATAAATGACTCCTACCTAAACTTCTTCTTCTGGGATGGTCACTTTCATACTCTTCCATAGTTTCCCCAAAAACTGTTCGTCATTCACGATCTGCAGAAATAAGTTGAAGCAATCTTTGATGGGTCAGACCACTGTGGACTGTGATAGGTCTGAGTTCTGATCTTTGCAAAATTTTGGTTTCTCCTTCTGTGACCCTATACCTTCAATCAAATTGTCGAAAAATTTTGTTGCTTCCTTCTAATACTTATTCTATCACTCAGACTTGTATGAGCACTTTGGGGAGGCTATTTTGATAATTGTGGGTTGCTCCATGGCTCCTTGATTAGCCCAATTATTTTTTCCTCCTAGTTTAACTATATTAATATTCAAGAGGCGGGTTGTCTTTGATACCCTTGGCTCTGAATTAATTAAGTCCGCTCCCCTCTATTGTTTTCTCTCTTCCCATATTGCAATTAGTTTCAGATAGTCCTTTGTTGCATGCGTGTTGACCCTACACTAAAAGCACCATGGTATTCTTTCTATTGGGTAGTCTCATGAAACATGCCCTTCTTGATCACAATTGTCACAACGAACTCGACCTCCTCCTCCTACCCTTCCACCCCTTGTTCCTCCTCCTTACCCTTGAGGAGTCTCATTGACTTGGAAGGTTGAGTGGTCTAACCTATTAGCTAGAACATCTAGTTCCCTATGATCATAGATGTGGGCAGTTGTTGAAGCAAAAAAATCACAATAATTATTATTTGGAACATTACAATATTTTTGTAGTATTGGGAAAAGACGAGGAGGGTGTCCATACCCCCTGCATACCTAACAGTACTCTAGTTGGTTATGCCCATGATACAAACCTTGCAATCTTATCTATCTGACTCCTACTACGGGTGTAGGTCCAGGTGGTCCTATTGGTGTAGATGTGGTACTTGTGCCTCACAACCTTAGAAATTATGTAGCAACATGACCTTCCAATAAGAAATTTTTACACCATATGTTTGGTCATGCTGGGCGGGCTGGTTGTTGATCCTTCAAATTCTTTGTCAGACTTGAAATTTGATGTAAGAGACCCAAAATAGATGGATCATGTGGTGTTCCACCCCCTGGTACTCCTGTGGGTATCCTACCATAGATTTTATCTGAGTTCCATGCTCAAGAACATCTTGTAGTGTATCAATCTTCTATTGCGTCAATGGTGTATGGGTGAGAGGCAATAATTCTTTGATAAACTAGTCCCTTTGGTGATTTAGATTTATAGGGTAACTTATTCTACCGATTACATCCTTAAATATTTGCATCATCTCCCATGAAGTCTCTCCCTCTCGCTGCTTTATCTCCCACAACTCTGACAACCCGTTTTGATTAGTTTGTGGAATTTTAAATTCTTGTAAAAACTCTTTTAACATCATCCATAGTTAGGTTTTGGTGTAATTCTGACCACTTTATGAACCATCTCAAGGCCCTTTCCCTGAGAGCGGTATAAAAGATGATTAAATTCACATCATTCGGTATCTGGCGGGCCCTATAGATGGCCTCACATAGGTACCAATGTTGTTCTACATCATCCCTCCCCTTGCTAGAGAGCTTGAGATACCTTGTGAATGATCCCACCATTTTTTATTGAGTCTGTGCTAAGATACAAATCCTTGAAATCTAGGCTAGAGAGATCCTTCTAAACTTGTACCACCACTACTAATTCCACCGCTACTAGTACTATCTTTGTAATTGACATGCACTCTAGGAACTCTTATAATTTTGATTAACATAGATATGAACTTGTCACGATTGTGATAAAGTACTAGGGGAAGGTTGGGGTAAATGTTACCTGAGCTTCTGAGGGGGGGAGATCGTTGATTATTTTGGGTGCATCATCCTCAACAAACAGTCTCTATATAGAAAAATTCATTTTGTCTTATAGGCCTTCTTCCAAGCCCACGTGGCCCATTCCATCCAACATCTCCATATCCACTTGTGGGTGTGGGTCCCTATCACCTTCTGGACCCACTATGGTTGTGACTAGATTTTTTCCCCTCCCACTGAGCTTCCTTCCATACCTTCTCCTTATTTTGGATCTCTCAACACCAATCCTGCTTGGTGAAATCACTTTTGTCACCTTTTAATCATTTGTATGGCCTTTTCCTTCCATTTCTCCACTATGTGCGCTCTCCTTTCTGCTCTTAGATCCTTGGGTTTCAGGAGTCATCTATGTCCATCTATGTGATAATATCATAGTTTCCCGCTTGGTAGCATCCATCCCTTTAGGCCCTTCCACCAGTACTAGGTGTTTATGATTCCATGCTCAAGTTTTGGAACACTATCAAGCCCCCTTCCACCATTAAAACCTTGATCCAAAGGGAAACATATTTTAATAGCTTCCCTTACAACCTTGATCAGAACACACTTTAGCTTTGAAGAAAGACTGATGGATTTCTACTGAAAATTCAATAATATACCCTTATAGTGTGGCATGTACCAAAAAATCTACTACTCTTGTCAGATCTGCATCAAGACAATGTAGTGCAGTGAGATCTTCTTGAGTCTAGGTGCGATGATATGGATTTTGTTCATTAGAATTCCATTTCACCTATAACCTCCACAACTAGTTGTAAAGTTCTTCTGGGAACTTGCACCAGAAGATCTCATATTGATCACTAGATGGTTCTAAATATAGGATTTCCTCATTTAGCTTCCCAGTAGTTCGTTAGTGGAGCTGAGCTTGCTGAGAAACAAACTGGTCCACTTTCTCATTCCAAAAGTTTTGGAATTCTTTCTTAAATATCCTCGATACCATATTCAAACCCCCCTTTTTGAATTTCATTTCCGAACAACGGAACCATTTGTTGGCAAAAAAGTACAAATAGGGTTGAGACCCTCGGTTCGAGTGCATTGGCCAACAAGGCTGCACTATAGTCTAGCATAGTGCCGACAGTTTCACCTTTCCTGGAAAGGGTAAGGAGTCTCACCTAAGGCATGCCACAACCTTATTTAGATGAGGGTTGGAATGCAATATCAGGGAAACCATATCAAAGAATAAAGAGGAGAGAAAATTGAATCATTCTACAAAGAATTCACATTGTAATAGGCCATGTGTGCTACGATAGAAAGCCTACTTAAACATTTGCATACATAAAAAAATTAAAGAACCATAATAATCAAATAGTTAACACATTATGCTCCCAATAACAATATTCCTCATTAATATGAAAGGTGAGTACATTACATCAGTCTCAAGGCTATTCCTCAACATCCAGAACTCTAAGAAGACGAAATACGAGCTTATGGAAGCATATACACATAGCTGCTCTCATAGCTCTACCACACAGGAAGAACAATATCAACAATGACAACCATGACACAAAAACTATCACACCAGGCAATAACTCCACAAAGAAAAAACTGATTCGTATGTTCATTCAAGCAGGTAGGTCTTTGATGTGCTATACAACAACCCCCCATTTCATAAAATTTTACTTTCAGACTATAAAATGAAATGGGTCCCTTTTAGATAAAATTGGTATCAACTTATCATTCCTCAAAAGGTCCAAAAAGAAACAATATATTATAAACCTTTTGAGTGAACATAAATTGGTCTTATGAAAATAAGTGAATAATTCTTTATTATTGTGATAAAGCGATCACAAGATTGCATATTGGGATAACAAAGGATGCATAACAAAAATACCCATTGGTTTTCCCCGATGCGACAAGCGTGAATAACTATTGGATATTGGGAAAGGTAAGCGATTGTAACAAAAGGCCCTCTCTCTATGCTCCGATGCGATATCTCTATCTGCAATCGGGGAGTATAACATGCATGCAACAAAAGGCTCCCTTCTAAGAACTCTTGATGCAAGTTAGCTATATCGCTATCGGAAATCAGGGATTTCGCAATGACACAAATGTAACCACTCAAGCATTCCTTTGATCTCTGATTGCGATAAAGCTAAGCGCAAATTTCAAAAAGGATTAAAGGCTTGGGTATATTATGTTAAATTATTATTAAAAGCCTTTCTATTCCTGATAGTGATTCACTTGTGATCAGCCGCCAAAAAATCAAAGCCACGCTTAAATGAATTATTCGGGAAAATAAATGATATGATGAGCATTTAAATGATTAACAGGTTTAAACGGCCAATTAATGGAGCAGTTATGCCAAAATCTCTTCAGAGATTGTATCCACGAAAATATTATTTTAATCCTTCATTATTCATTGATTGATATAACTCTTTCATACTTGGTTTGCACCATCTATTCTCAGCATTACGTTCATTTTATCTCCTACACAGAGCTCCTTTGAAGCATCAAATTTAGGCCAAATGGGGAAGAAATCTAAAAAATTTGGAACAGATTCATCTTCCACAGTAACAGGACAATCTACTGTCGATCCGAGACCAAGCAAGAAAGGATTGATCTCAGACAATACATGTCTTGGTCTCGGCAATACTAGTTGGCAAAGCATCTATAATCTAGTTGAAGCCGAAGAGCCTGAAGCAGTATCAGTACAAGCTACAGCAGGTTCGAACCGAAAGTCCAAGGCTACCCTAAACGATTTAGCCGATTCTTACTTATATTGGATAGTGACTTGAGAGAAAATTCTTCCATACACAGATGTAGTAAGGTTGGCGGTTGAGGAAATCCCAATTACAAATAGAACATTTTGCACAGTCGACGGGAGAGTCTTCGGTTCATTTCAACCCAATGATTTGAGACAAATGTACCATTTGCCTGAACAAGAGAAGAAGTAAAACAAAGCATTTCTAGAGAAGTTCAGAGATGAAAAGGAAACTGAATCAGCACCTATACGGGAATGGAGACAAAACCCCACAAAACACAAGCATGAGTCCTCGGGTAAGTACTCTGTCGATTCATTATGTTCTCCTTATTTTTACGCTGGGGCGATCATGTGTAGGATTTGGAGGTTGCATGATTCCTCAAAATTCTCAATAGAGATGGTACCTTTAATGGAAGCAGCAGTCAATAGAAAAATAATGGATTGGGGAAATATATTATCTGAAAATTTAGCAACAGCTATTCTTGAGTTTAGAAATAAAACTCGCGTTACTGATAGCTTTATTCCTCCATTTTATTATAGTGCCTACATCTTAGATACTCTTTGTTTTAACTCTGAATTTCCTATGCTGGGGTGGAGATGGACTCCACGGGACCCCATGCCAATTCATATCTATCACCAGAAGTTGCGGAAAGCCCATTATAAAGACCACCTATATCAAGTTTGCAATGGATTTATGTTGCCCATCTATTGTGCAATTTTTGACAAGCCTGCTCCTAATATTTCCTCACAAGCAGAGATTGACTTAACTGCCCTAGGAAACTGGTTCAGAGAGGATAAATTTACATATATAAGAGTTTTCGGCAACCATGCCAAGCCTAATGTTCTCCCCTTCTACATACCCAACAAACTATTGGCTAGAGAGATAGCATATCAACTTATGTCCGTAGGAGTGACCAAGACTCTGAGGAATTCAAAGAAGCATGTTTGGCCTCCTTTTCCTCTAAGGTGTGGTGTTTACACTCTACATGACTATAAGCACGCAGAGAAATAAGTAGAAAAGATAAATATACTGAATCTCGCCACTCTTCCTAATAGACGATTTGATCCAAGGAAAATCGTCTATAATGTACTAGAATAGGCAAAACTCTCTAAGTTTGAACATAAAGAAGATGAGTTTGATGACCTATTATCTTCGGTGGAGTCATTATTTCAGGTTCAAACACTAGCAAAAATGAGATGTCACGATGACGGGTTAGTAGAATTCAACAAACTCAGAGAGCAGAGGTTGCAAACTTTTCCTTTAGATTTACTAGCTATTGCCCCGATCACACAATCAAGCGAGCCTGAACAACGACTTACTCACAAACCTCCTACTACATCAAAATTTTTTGAAGAAGTCCAGAGGAAAGAGCAAGAGGAGGTATAAAGGAAAGAACAGGAGGAAGCGCGAAGGAAATAGTGGCCTACCCCCTAGTACAGACTTAGAGATAATTCCGAAAGATCCTTAAGATCAAATCATTTTGCAAGTGGAGGATATACCTCCATTGGATGTCCTTTACAGCCCAAAACACAGGGCCGTAGTAGAGAGACAGCAGAAAAGGAGAAGGATTGATGAACCTTCCCTATTCCCAGAACAAATAGAGACAACCAACGTAGTTTGGAAGGGAGTTCAATCCTTCCGATGACGTAACAAAGTTGTCCAAGTATGTTGGAGCCTATTCGGCGACCACCATGGACAAGGCATCAGAAGTGAGTAATTTGCTAAAAGAAAAAGACCAGGCAATCATTTTGTTACAAACATAGCTATCGAAGGCACAACAGAAAGCAGAACAATTAGAACAACAATTGTCAACTCAGCAGCAGTTAGATAATCAACTAAACAAGCAGGTACTTGAAGAGAAACAGAGGATAGATTCAAGCGCGATTCAAAGGCAGAAACAATTATCGGAAGCATTGGCAAAATTGAAGACGATGAATGAGCTAATGGTGAAGAAAAAAGATGAGAAAATTTCTCAATTATCACTTCAAATAGAGAAGTTGAAGAGTCTTCCGCAGCCTACCGATTTCATGACAGAAGCACTACAAATTAACAAGGCACTGGTAACACAAATAAGACTATTGTATCACAAAATTGCTCAAGTTGAACCCCTGTGTGACATAATAGCATCAATAATCGATAAATCAATCTATGCTAGACAAGACTTAGAGCAGGCCAATGAGACCTTAATAGATTTTCTTACTTGGCAGGACACCAATGAAGGACAAGCAACAAATTTGCCTAAAATCCTAGAATCACATAAAGAAATCCTATTCTTGGAATGGCAATCCCAATTGATGAAGGTAGAGAGAGCAGTTTCTAGATGCAAATTATCCACAAGTAATTTGATTGAATTAATTAACAATACTCTCTATTTATCTAATATGATCTCTCAATGTACACCAGGTAAATTTCTATCGGCTAAAACATTGGAGCAATCATGTTATCAAGAGCTAGAAAAGGATGGGAGGTTGATTACAGGTATTCAAAGTTTAACTTGGGACACCTATTGGTTGTTCCTAGTAAAACCATATAGGCAGAGAGCCACCCTCAAGTGTCTAACAGATGCAGTTGGGTGTATCATTCTCGATATACACGATGCCACATACTCGGCTCAGCTCAATTCGCATCTCAGACGCCCTCAGGAAGTGGAACTGATGCTAGTGATATGCCAACTCAGATCAAAGGGAAAATAGCCAGAGTGATGAATTATGCTGCCGACTACCAAATTTATATAAAGGAGATATTCAAGATCAAGTTATACCAATTAAATAACATTTTAATTTTGTAGTTAGTTAGTTTAATTAAGTATTTATAAACCCTTTCATGCATTTAGAAAGGGTCCTCAGTTTTTGTATAAGACTCAAACTTGAAGTTGCACTACTGTACTTCGGGTATATTTTTTTATAAATACTGGGCTAAATTATTCCAATTTTTGACAATGAAGCTTTTATGTGGATGTGCACTACTGCCTTTATTTAAAAGTATCTCTGAGTTGAAAGAAGTAATTCGAATTGCGATTGATGTTGGGAATGATTTGCAGCTCATATGGTACTACTATCTATGTCTGAATTCATTCTTTTTATGTGAATTGTTATTTGATTACTCTTGCTATTATTGAATATATGCATGTGTTTCAACAACATTCTTTATACTTTCCACTATTGGATGTTTACAGGATGCTTTTCTTTCATTCATACATGTATGAGTAATATATAATAGAGAAGTGTAACAATGTTTTATTAATTACTTTTTTCAACTATTCGAACAAAGAAATTATTATATGAATGAATGTCTATGTTTATTGAATAGAGTGATCTATATGCTTATTGATGAACAGAGATCATCAAACATTGCACTTAAGAATAGAAATTTCCCAGGATAGAATAGTTATTTGTATTTTTTCTCTTTAGACTAAGTCATCCATCCATTATCACTTATTAGAAAACCAGTCACTCATTCATCCCCTTTTTATTCATCATTGGGAAACTGGTCCCATTATATCCATTCGGAGCTACCATCCCAAACGGAAAAGGAGCTGCATTAAGGTCCAGACCGGGTGGTTTTCCCCGATGTTGATGCAACAATTTTCAAGGCATCAACTTTTTTTGCGCTAAAAGGAGGGCATGAACTATGAATGGTGAGTAAATCGAAATCTATAGACCATTCTCAAAATAAATCTCCCTCCACCTCACCTCGGATATCTCGTTTGTATTCTGAAATTCTAGTATCGAAACGAGAAGAAGAGGAATCAACTACCACTGCTCAACCCCATCATACTTCAAAACGATTAAGTCCTGAGTCGCCCGAAGTTTAGTCTCTCATCCAGAAACTTCAAGGCTTTTCCATATCACCTCATAAATCTAAAGTATCTCAAGGCAATAAGACTTCGCAATTCAATCTACCTCACCCTCTCACCAGACTTCAAAGTGGAAAACTCGGCATTGAACCTGCTGAGTTTCCTTTACCGAAAAGGAAAAAAGATAAAAAGAACACTGAAGGGTCTACTAGTGAGACATTTTCTTCATCATCCTCCATCTCATCCTCTCCAGTGTGAAGTCAAACATCCACTCTCCCATTACATATTGTTGCTCAACAGGGATCACCAACTTCAACATCATAATCTATTCAATCTTCAATACCAACTCCTCCCCAAACACCAGGAACTCCATCGACAATTGTTGTTACTTCTAAGATGGCCCAGAATCCATGGAACAGTCCTGGTGTGGTGACTATGCCTGCACCATTACATCCATTACCTGATTATCCTGAGAAATGGTTACCAAAATTTAATCCAGATGCTGGACCATTGGCCGAGGAACATATTAAAAATTTTATGTTATTAATTAATATAAAAGGAGTGACAGAAGAAGATGTTGTCATTAGGCTTTTCCCCTACACTTTACAAGGATTAGCTGGGTCTTGGTATTTTTCCTTACCCTCTAGATCCATTACCAGCTGGAATATCTTTTAGGAGCAGTTTCTTACTAAGTATGGCGATGATAGATCTTTAGAGACACTAATTAATGATCTTTCAAATCTAAGGATTGAATATAGAGAACCTATTAAGGAGTTTAACTCCCGATTCAATAAACTCTTGAATAAAATCCCTACCGATTCGAAACCAGTGAGAAAATTAGAAGCGAGTGGTATATTACAGCCCTACCTTCAAATATAGCCATTTTTGTAGATAAGGATGGAAAACCAACTTTAGCCAAAAACATGAAAGAAGCGCTTGTTGTGGAAAAACACATTATTGCTTTAGAAAAGAAAGCTTCTTTCGAAGATAGGAAATCCAAAAATGTTTCTTTTAAAGATGATTCAAAGAAGAAAACCCCTAAAGATCCATACAATATGGAGGGTCTACAAAAGTTCCTAAAAGCAATGTCAAATGAAATGGTTGAAATCAAAAAACAAGTAGCAGAAACTTCAACAAAGAAACCATTTGGGAATTTTAAGAAACCTGAGTCAAAACCACCAAATGTTATATCTAATGCAGATTCAGATCCTGAAGAGGAAGAAGAAGATGAAACAATTTCACCATCCGATGAACTCGAAGAAGAGGAAGTTGTCGAATGCCATGGAATGTAGGACTTCGTATTACCAAACTCCGATATAGAAAATGAACAAGAAGCTTTTCCTGTGACTACCAGGAGTAAAGGTGCCCCTAAACCTGTCCAGGCAAGTTCAAAGAAAAGGAGTGCAGGTACTACTACTACAAAGGAAAAAGTACCCACAAAGAAGCCGGCCACAACATTACCTCAAAAGCAACCATCATCCTCAAATATACCTTCAACATCTAAAGCGTTGGTAGTATCAGATTCAATGGATTACAATACTGTTGATGATATGAAGAAGACAAAGGAAAACACCACCATGTTTGAACTTATCAAACTAAAACATCAGTAGAAATTGCTTCTTAAGGAACTAAATGCAGTGCCTTCTTCGCCTCTTCCTAGTGCTAAAGCTGCAAATGATTGAGGTCAACCACCTTCTGGTAGGATTGAAGCTACTAATATGATTTTAATTGGAGACAAATCAAATTCCCATACTCCCCCTTTCCTCTTAACCTATGAGATCTATAATCGAAATCTACACAATTGTTTGATTGACTCAGGGACATTCTCTAATATAATGCCAGCTTCAGTTTGTTCCAAACTGAACATTGAACCCCAAAAGTCTGCAATTCACATTGTGCAGTTGGATAGAAACAAGGTCTAGGTTTTAGGGGAAATAAACTCTGTAACTATCAGGTTATCAACTGATCCACAAGTAGTTCAGAGAATGGATATCTTAATTGCTAATATACCAGAGTTTTATGGTTTAATCTTGAGTAGGGATTGGTGTGAGAATCTCCATGGTTATATTTCTACTGATTGGTCCCATATGTGGCTACCCTACAAGGGAAAACCAAATCAAATTAAAATCAATCAAGAGAAAAATATGACCCATACTGTCACTGAATTTGAACATCAAAATCAACCAATAACATTTCATAATAATATTTTGGGGAATTACTCTTTTGAATCATTCTTTGGCAATTATACTGCCCAACCATCTCCTTTCTCAGTAAATAATTTGATATCCCAAATCGAAAATTTTTCACAAACCGATAGATCAAGATGTGTTAATATTGCTGAGAACACTGTAAATAAAATTGTTGATAATTCTTTATTTTGGTCACTATACTTTGACAGATCTAAATCCAGTGAAGGATCAGGAGCAGGGTGTATTTTAGTTAGCCTTGAGGGAGAAAAAATTATGTTGTCTTGTAGGTTGGAATTCGAATGCACAAATAATATAGCTGAGTATGAGGCCTTAGTTCAAGGACTATATGAAGCTATTGGTCTTAAAGTTCAATATTTGAAAGTGTTTGGTGATTCCGAGATTGTCATAAAACAAGTTAGAAATACAATTCACTATCTTTCTAGTCACCTCAAGCACTACCAAGGTTTGGTCCAGGAACTTATATCTCAATTTTTAGCATTCAATATTTCACCTATCCCTAGATCCAAGAATGCAACAGCTGAATTGCTAGCCAATGTCGCTTCCAAACTCCTATCTTCCGAAGATTACAGCCCAGATAGATTTTCAGTAGAGTTAATTTTTAGACCATCAATTCCTAACAATATCACCAATTGCCGAGTGTTCAATCACGATGAAGACATCTTCAATTTCTTGACTTCCGACAAGTCCTACGACGATCAAATCATTGATGAAAGCGAGCATGACCTTCAAATGAAGGAAAAGCAGGAAGAAAGCTCAATACCCAAACCAGTGGTTAAACTTGAGGATCTCTATGATATTAAAGACAGGTTTAAACACGTAACCAATTCAAAGCTCCAAAGTTCCACTTTAATATTTGATTTGATAAACCTTGGTAATGATCAAAACCCTCAAAACATCAATTTGGGATTAGGACTTTCTGTGGAAGAAAGAACAAAATTCATTAGATTATTAAGAAAAAATAAACACGTCTTCACTTGGAAATATGATGATTTAAAAACATACGATACATCAATCATTCAGCATACCATTCCAATGCTTTCTGAACAAAAACCAGTCCAACAAAAGTTGAGGAAAATTCATCCTAACTTAGAGATTCAAATAAAATCAGAACTCAATAAACTCTTGAAAGCTAAGATTATTTTTCATGCTCAGCATTCAAACTGGGTTTCCAATATGGTGCCTGTTAGAAAGAAAAATGGTGACATCAGGATTTGTATAGATTTCATAAATCTGAATAAAGCAAGGCGAAAAGATAATTTCCCATTACCTACCATGGAGCAAATACTCCATTCAATAGCAGATTTTGAGTTAATGTCCTTTTTAGATGGTTTTTCAGGATATAACCAAATTTTGGTCCATCCTGATGACAGACTCAAAACTACCTTCAGAACAAAATGGGGAACTTATGCTTACTAGAAAATGCCTTTTGGACTTATTAATGCAGGTGCTACATTCCAAAGAGCAATGGATATAGTTTTCAAAGGATTGATCAATAAAATAGTAATTGTCTATTTAGATGATATTACTGTATTTTCCAAGAAAAGATCCAACCATTTACATGATTTGAATCAAATCTTTGAATGCTCTAGAAGGTATGCTATTTCACTCAATCCTAAAAAATCCTTCTTTGCTCTTAATCAAGGAAAGATCTTAGGCTTCATCATTTCAAAAGATGGTATTTATATTGATCTGGATAGAATTAAAGAGATTTCTGAAATTTCATTCCCTCATAACAAAAAATCCATGTAGTCATGTTTAGGTCAAATTAACTTTGTTAAGGGATTTGTTCCCAATTTTTCCCAGATTATTTTACTATTGCAAACCATGATTAAGAAAAATTTGGTGTTTAGGTGGGGATCTATAGAAAAGGAAGCATTTGACTCTATCAAACAATCAATAATCAATGCCCCCGCTTTAAACACCTAATTTTTCTAATCATTTCATGTTGTATACTATCGCGTCCACTTCATCTTATACAACAGTACTCACTCAGATTAATGATCACAACTTGGAAGCACCAATTTCATTTTATAGTTCAAATCTTTAAGGTGTTGAACTGAATTATTCAGAAGTTGAAAAACAAGCCTTTGTTGTGTATAAAGCTGTCAAACATTACAGACCCTTCCTTTTAAAAGCCCATACAAAATTTATAGTTCCTTTCTCAGCAGTTAGGCAATTAGTAATCCAAAGGGAATTAAGAGAAAAAAGGGTGAATTGGGTTATAGCACTGCAAGAATATGACTTGGAAATCAAGCCAGCAAAGATTGTTAGGGGCCAAGGTTTTTGCAGGTTATATTAGGAGCATCCAACATTCAAGAATCAAGTGATACAAAATATACTGAAGAAATCAATCAGATAAGTATCACTGATCCTGAATCACAATATGCAGACTTGTTCTTCTATTTTAAAAATGGATATGCACCTCCTAATATTCCTTATAAAAACAAATGTGCCATTAGATAATCATTCATGATGTACTTTTTAGGTAAAATTATGATTCAATTTTATTAAGATGCCTAGAAAAACCTGAAGCCCAAAAGGTTTTGCGGGAGCTACATGATGGACCAGCAGGAGGACATTTCGGAGCTGATACAACAACCCACAACATCATTCATGTTGGATATTATTGGTCCACCCTATTCAGAGATACTCACGAATATGTAAGGAAATACCGAAGTTGTCAAATCTCCAGTGGAAGACAAAGAAAACCAGCTTTCCCTTTGCAATCAGTCAACATTGATCAACCTTTTGAGCAATGGGGATTGGATATCATTAGGGAAATAACTCCACAGTCCTCCAACAACATAAGTATATCCTTACTGCTACTGAATACTTTACTCAGTGGGTTGAAGCAATTCCTTTAAATACAACAAACTCTGAAGTAATTATAGAGTTTATAGACCAATTCATCATTACCAAGTTTGGTGTCCCAAATGCTCTTGTTTTCGATAATGCATCTTATTTCTATGGAAATTCTATGTTTGAGTTCGCTATTAGCAGAGGATTTAAATTGAAATATTCTGCAAATTACTATCCTTAGGGTAACGGTTTAGCAGAATCTACTAATAAAAATCTAGTCAAAATTATTAAGCGAACTATTGAGCAGAATCATAAAAACTAGCATAAATCTTTGATATTTGCACCATGGGCTAATAGAATAATGCAGAAGGCTTCCATAGGTACTTTTCCATTCAATATTGTATATGGGAAAGAAGCAGTTCTACCAACCAATCTACTGCTTCCTTCTTTAGCCCTAGTTCAATTTATTGAAGAAAGCCCCCCTTCTTCTATTCAACTTAGACATGATCAAATCTTAAAATTAGAAGAAGAAAGAGAAAAGGCCAAAATTATCATGCAAAACATCAGAAAATTATCAAGTCATCTTTTGATTCAACTTTATCCAGTTTAAAACAATTACAAGTTGGTGATCTAGTTCTTAAATGGGACAAAGCCCATGAGAATAAAGGAAAACACACTAAGTTCCAGAAAATGTGGCTTGGACCATTTCAGATCAACGAGAAGATAGGCCATTATACATTCATATTACAAGATCTATCAGGAAAGAGGGATTCTCTTCCTGTTAATGGCCTCATCTTAAAGAAATTCTTCAATTAAGGAGGTAACCCCTTCTCCTTTTGTAAATATTCAAATTTCAGCAGGATTTGTAGTTTTTTAGGATTACTAGGAAATAAAGTTGTAAGATATCTCCCATTGGCCTTTTCTATACTGAAAAAGTTGCTCAAAAGAAGTAGTTTTGATATTTACTTTTAAAATATAAACCTTAAACAAAAGGACAATTTCTAGGAAATTAGGTATATTCACATTCCGAAACCCCATTTCATTTTTGTGAAATCTTCTCAAGATTTAGAAGTACTGTAAATCATTTTAATGTTTTCAACATGGCCACAAAAAGGTTATCAATATCAAAACAGAAACTAATTCAATCTTATCATCTTCAACTCTTACCCTGTCATCCATACTCTCTTAAGGAGAAAATTTTCCATCCCATTCATCAAAGTTTATGATTACTCAGAGTGTAATTCTAAAATATTTGATATAAAAGATAAGGGATCTTATTACAAGCCTACTTACCATGATCATTGGGAAATTGTTTAACCGACATTACCAACACTGCATACGAAAACAGGGTAATGGCTTATAATCATAAGACAAGGGGTCTCATCACGAGCCAACTTGTTCGGTTAGATTATAACCAGTGAATGACATTGTCAAACAGCCGGCCACCAAACCAGGACAATGGCTTTTTATCTTACAAAATAATAGAAAAGAAAAATAAATACAAAATATGAAAGCATATTTTTGGATTCATTCTTTTAATCATACTCTGGAATGGATGGGATAATGGACAATCAAATGGTTAAAGGGTATCCCTGTCGAAACTATGAACGTTTGTTGGCAGCAGAGGCTCTACCTATGACAAAGGAGTCATTAAAAAGGCTAAGTTGGAAAGGTTCTTTGTTTTATCATTATCAACCAATAGAGGCCAATTTAAAACTTAGAATGTATTTAAATTTAACAAGAGAAGAAATTAGCAAAATAGCTCTTATTAGATTTAGAATGTATGTATACCTAGTTATATTAGAATTTTCCTCTTTGATAAGATTTCTATATAAAGAAAGTCTAAGTATTTCAACATTTCTCAGAGATAACTGTTTCTCCCAGTGAATCACCATTGTTGTGTTGTACAACAACCCCCCATTTCATAAAATTTTACTTTCAAACTATAAAATGAAATGGGTCCCTTTTAGATAAAATTGGTATTAACGTATCATTCCTCAAAAGGTCCGAAAAGAAACAATATATTATAAACATTTTGAGTGCACATAAATCGATCTTATAAAAATAAGTGAATAATTCTTTATTATTGCGATAAAATGATCGCAAGATCGCATATCGGGATAGCAAAGGATGCATAACAAAAAGACCCATTGGTTTTCCCCGATGCAACAAGCGCGAATAACTATTGGATATCGGGAAAGGTAAGAGATTGTAACAAAAGGCCCTCTATGCTCCGATGCGATATCGCTATCAACGATCGAGGATTTCACAATGACACAAATGTAACTACTCAAGCATTCCTCTGATCTCCGATTGCGATAAAGCTAAGCGCGAATTTCAAAAGGATTATAAAGGCTTGGGTATATTATGTTAAATTATTATTAAAAGCCTTTCTATTCTCGATAGTGATTCACTTGTGATCAACCACCAAAAAATCAAAGCCACGCTTAAATGAATTATTCGGCGAATAAACGATATGATGAGCATTTAAATGATTGACAGGTTTAAATGGCCAATTAATGGAGCAGTTATGCCAAAATCGCTTCAGAGATTGTATCTGCGGCAATATTATTTTAATCCTTCATTATTAATTGATTCATATAACTCTTTCATACTTGGTTTTCACCACCTATTCTCTGCATTACGTTCATTTTATCTCCTACGCAGAGCTACTCTGAAGTAGAACATTTTGGCCAAATGGGGAAGAAATCTAAAAAATTTGGAACAGCTTCAGCTTCCGCAGTAATAGGACAACCTACTGCCGATCTGGGACCAAGTAAAAAATGATTGATCTCAGACACTACATGTCTTGGTCTCAGCAATACTAGTTTGCAGAGCATCTATAATCTAGTTGAAGCCGAAGATCCTGAAGCAATATCAGTACAAGCTACAGTAGGTTTGAACCGAAAGTCTGAGGCTACCCTAAAGGATTTAGCCGATTCTTACTTACATCGGATAGCGGCTTGAGAGCAAATTCTTCCATATATAGATGTAGTAAGGTGGATGGTTGAGGAAATCTTGATTACAAACGGAACATTTTGCACAGTCGACGGGAGAGTCTTCAGTTCATTTCAACGCAATGATTTGAGACAAATGCACCATTTGCCTGAACCAAAGAAGAAGTATAACAAAGAATTTCTGGAGAAGTTTAGAGATGAAAATGAAACTGAATCAACACCTATATAGGAATGGAGATAGAACCCCGCAAAACACAAGCATGAGTCCTCGGGTAAGTACTATGTCGATTCATTATGTTCTCCTTATTTTTACGCTTGGGCGATGATGTGTAGGATTTGGGGGTTGCATGATTCCTCAAAATTCTCAATAGAGATGGTACCTTTAATGGAAGCAGCAGTCAATAGCAAAATAATGGATTGGGGAAATATATTATATGATAAGTTAGCAACTGTTACTCTTGAGTTCAGAAATAAAACTCGCGTTACTAATAGGTTTATTCCTCCATTTTATTATAGTGCCTACATCTTAGACACTCTTTGTTTTAACTCTGAATTTCCTGTGCTGGGGTGGAGATGGACTCCACAGGACCCCATGCTGATTCATATCTATCACCATAAGTTGTGGAAAGCCCATTATGAAGACCACCTATATCAAGTTTGCAATGGATTTATGTTGCCCATCTACTATGCAATTTTTGACAAGCCTGCTCCTAAGATTTCCTCACAAGCAGAGATTGAATTAACCACCCTAGGAAACTGGTTCAGAGAGGATAGATTTACATATATAAGAGTTTTCGACAGCCATGCCAGGCCTCATGTTCTCCCCTTGTACATACCTGAGAAACTATTTACTAAAGAGATAGCATATCAGCTTACATCTGCAGGCGCGACCAAGACTCTGAGGAATTCAAAGAAGCAAGTTTGGCCTACTTTTCCTCTAAGGTGTGGTGTTTACACTATGCATAACTATAAGCATGCAAAGAAAGAAGCAGAAAAGATAAATATCTAGAATCTCACCACTCTTCCTAATAGACGATTTGATCGAAGGAAAATCGTCTATAATGTACTGGAACAGGCAAAACTCTCCAAGTTTGAAAATAAAGAAGATGAGTTTGATGACCTATTTTCTTCGGCGGATTCATTATTTTAGGTTCAAACACTAGAAAAAGTGAGACATCACGATGACAGGTTAGTAGAATTCAACAAACTCATAGAGCAGAGGTTGCAAACTCTGCCTCTAGATTTACTAGCTACTGCCCCGATGACACAATCAAGTGAGCCTGAACAGTGACTTACTGACGAACCTCCTGCTACATCATAAATTTTTTAAGAAGTCTAGAGGAAAGAGTAGGAGGAAGTACAGAGGAAAGAACAGGAGGAAGCACGAAGGAACCAACGGCCTACCCCTAGTACAGACTTAGAAATAATTCTGAAAGTTCCTTCAGATGAAATCATTTTGCAGGTGGAGGATATACCTCCATTGGATGTCTTTTACAGCCCAAAACACAGGGTCGTAGTAAAGAGACAACGGAAAAGGAGAAGGATTGATCAACCTTCCCTATTCCCCGAACAAACAGAGACAACCAACGTAGTTTGGAAGGAGGAGTTCGATCCTTCCGACAACCTAACAAAGTTGTCCGTGAATGCTGGAGCCTATTCGGTGGTCACCATGGACAAGGAATCGGAAGTGAGTAATTTGTTAAAAGAAAAATACCAGGCAATCATTTTGTTACAAACACAGCTATCAGAGGCACAACAGAAAGTAGAACAATTAGAACAACAATTGTCAACTCAGCAATAGTTAAATAATCAACTAAACAAGCAGCTACTTGAAGAGAAACAGAGGGTAGATTCAAGCACGATCCAAACGTAGAAAGAATTATCGGAAGCATTGGAAAAATTGAAGACGATGAATGAATTAATGGTGAAGACAAAAGATGAGCAAATTGCTCAAATATCACTTCAAATAGAGAAGTTCAAGAGTCTTCTGCAGCCTACCGATTTCAGGACAGAAGCACTACAAATTAATAAGGCACTGGTAACACAAATAAGACTATTGTGTCATAAAATTGCTCAAGTTGAACCCCTGTGTGATATAACAGCATCAATAATCGATAAATCAGTCGATGCTAGATAGGACATAGAGCAGGCCGATGAGACCTTAACAAATTTTCTTACTTGGCAGGACACCAATGAAGGACAAGCAGCAAATTTGTCTAAAATCCTAGAATTACATAAAGAAATCGTATTCTTAGAATGGATGTCCCAATTGATGAAGGCATAGAGAGAAATTTCTAGATGCAAATTATCCACAAGTAATTTGGTTGAATTAATTAACAATACTCTCTATTTATCTAATATGATCTCTCAATCTACACTAGGTAAATTTCTATCGGCTAAAGCATTGGAGCAATCATGTTATCAAGAGCTGGAAAAGAATGGGAGGTTGATTACAGGTATTCAAAGTTTAACTTGGGACACCTATTGGTTGTTCCTAGTAAAACCATACAACGAGAGAGCCTCCCTCAAGTGTCTAACAGATGCAATTGAGTGTATCATTCTCGATATACACGATGCCACATACTCGGCTCAACTCAATTCTCGTCTCAACTCAAGAAGTGGAACCGATGCTAACGATATGCCAACTCAGATCAAAGGGAAAATAGCGAGAGTGATGAATCATGTTGTTGACTACCAAATTGTTGTGAAGGAGATATTCAAGATCAAGCTATACCAATTAAATAGCATTTTAATTTTGTAGTTAGTTAGTTTAATTAAGTATTTATAGACCCTTTCATGCATTTAAAAAGGGTCCTCAGTTTTTGTATAAGACTCAAACTTGAAGTTCCACTACTGTACTTCAGGTATATTTTTTTATAAAGATTGGGCCAAATTATTCCAATTTTTTACAACGAAGATTTTATGTGGATGTGCACTACTACCTTTATTTAAAAGTATCTCTGAGTTGAAAGAAGGAATTCGAATTGCAATTGATGTTGGGAATGATTTGCAGCTCATATGGTACTACTATCTATGTCTGAATTCATTCTTTTCATGTGAATTGTTATTTGATTACTCTTGCTATTATTGAATATATGCATGTTTTCAAAAACATTCTTTATACTTTCCACTATTGGATGTTTACAGGATGCTTTTCTTTTAGTCATACATGTATGAGTAATATATAATAGACAAGTGTAACAATGTTTTATTAATTACTTTGTTCAACTATTCGAACAAAGCAATTATTATATGAATGAATGTCTATGTTCATCGAATAGAGTCATCTATATGCATATTGATGAACATAGATCATCATACATTGCACTTAAGAATAGGAATTTCCGAGGATAGAATAGTTATTTGTATTTTCGCTCTTTAGACTAAGTGATCCATCCATTATCACTTATTAGAAAACCAGTCACTCATTCATCCCCTTTTTATTCATCATTGGGAAACTTGTCCCATTATATCCAGTCGGAGCCACCATCCCAAACGGAAAAGGAGTTGCATTAAGGTCCGGACCGGGTGGTTTTCCCCGATGTTGATGCAACGATTTTCGAGGCATCAACAGTCTGTTATATACATGAGGGAGAGACTATTCAGTTCATCTCCCGATGACTGTTCACATTTCTCATTTATTTATTTACATATATTTACCCAATCATAAGGATTAGGTGTCAATATTCCCCCCCTTAATCTGAAGGGATGTTGGTGAGTCTAAGCATCATTCTGAATCGTTCAAGCTTTTCTCTTCCAATCGCTTTGGTGAAGATGTTTGCAATTTGGTCATTTGTGGAACAATGGTGGAGATTGTTTTGGCCTCAACATGATGTCGAATCAGATGATATTTATTATTGATGTGCTTTGTTCGATCATGGAACTTTGGGTTCTTTGCCAACTTTATTGTAGAGGTATTTTCAATCATGAGTGGAGTTGATTCTACTTGTTTTACCTGCAAATCTTCAAGAATTTCCCTGAGCCACACAATTTCTTTTGTTGCTTCAACTGCTCCCAGATATTCTGCTTCTATTGTCGAATCTGTTGGAACTAATTGTTTGCATGATCTCCAGGAGACAACTCCTGATCCAGGACTCATAGCATATCCTGAAGTAGATACCCCAGTTTCTTTGTCTCCATCAATGTCCGAATCAGAGTATCCAATCAAGCTAAAGTCGTCCACTTGTGTATACTTGATTCCAAAGTCTTGAGTTCCCTTCAAGTACTTTAGAACTCTTTTTGCAACAGACCAATGTCCCTCACAAGGCTTTTGCATAAACCTGGAGAGGATTCTAACAACAAATGAAATGTCTGGTTTGATAGTAGTTAGGTAGTTGAGACTTCCTACAAGCTGTCTATACTCTGTTGCAACCTCAAATTCCTTTCCTTCAATAGATGTGAGCTTTAAGTTTTGTTCCATTGGAGTAGTAAGAGGATTGCACTCTGTCATGCCAAACTTGTTCAACAGATCTCCAATGTATTTCTTTTGAGAAAGAAATATGGACTTTGGATGTTGGGTTACTTCAATGCGAAGATAGTAATGAACATAGCCCAAATCAATCATTTCAAAATTTTTCCCCAATTCCTTCTTTATGGATGCAATGTAGCTTTCATTGTTCCCTGTCACCAAAAGATCATCTACATATACCACAAGATATAAAACTGTTTTGCCAACTTTCTTGACAAATAAAGTTGCATCATCAAGATCAAAATGTTTGAAATTGAGTTTCAGAAGATGCTCAGTTAGTTTTTCATACCAGGATCGTGGTGCTTGTTTGAGGCCATACAGGGACTTCACAAGTTTTCATACTTTATGTTCTGATGTCCTTTCACAGCAAATCCTTCGGGTTGGGACAAAAAAACATTCTCTTTTAAATCTCCATTCAAGAAAGCAATTTTTACATCCATTTGATGGACTTTCCAACTGTTCTGAGTTGCTAGTGCAAAGAGTGTCCGGATGGTAGCCCATTTTGTTGTGGGGGAAAAGGTCTCCTCATAATCGACCCCTTCCTTGTGTGCAAAACCTTTTTCCACAAGCCTAGCTTTGTGCTTGTCAAGTGAGCCATCATCTTTATACTTGTTTTTGTAGACCCACTTGCAACCAATTGGTTTGATTCCTAATGGAGGATCAACCAGCTTCTAAGTACCATTCTTTATGAGGGCATCATACTCCTTTTGCATCACTTCTTTCCATTCATCATGAGAAGCAGCTTCTTTGAAGGAAGTTGGTTCAAAATATGTAGACAAGTTCAATTCACAATCATAAGAAACATCCATATCAACAGGTGAATTAGAGTCATCTACATCACCTCCATTTTGCCGATTTGAATTTCTGGTTCTTGTCTTTCCAACTTCATCAAGATGAACACTTTCAAGCGTCTTTGTCAGCCACTTTGGGGGACCTTTCTCAAATGGTCCAGGCTGCTCCGTTGATTGAGTTGGGACTAAATCAAGATTGAGTCTCCCAACTCTATCAATTACATCACTTAAAGCATCATCCGTTGTTGGAGTTTCATGCGGGGGAGAGTGTTCTTCAGAAGAAGATTCCACATGTTGATCTAGTATAGGAATCCCCCTTTCATGATGTGGAATCTGATTATCAAATTCTTGAAATGATTTTGCTTTTGCGAATCTATCCAAGCGATCAAGTTTCCGCTCAACAACATTGTCAATTTTGGATGATTGAAGGAAAATTACATCTCTAGATACAACAAATTTCTTATTTACTTCATCATAGAGGCAGTATGCTTTGGAGGTGTTTGAATACCCCAGAAAGACACACTTACAACTTCTAGCACCAAGTTTGTTTCTATGTACCTTTGGTATCAAGGCATAACAGGTGGAACCAAAGACCCTGAGATGCTTTACTGAAGGAACATGTCCATACCACATTTCATATGGAGTCTTATTTCTTATAGCATTAGATGGACATCCATTCTTTATATATGCAGCACATAGAACAGCATCAACCCAAAACATTATCTTTACATTTTTGAAGAAGATCATGGATCATACCATATTTAAGATTATTCTATTCATTCTTTTAGCTACACCATTCTATTGGGGATTATAAGGCACAGTTGTTTGATGTTTGATCCCATGTTGGCTAAGATAGTTTCAAATTCATTTGATTTGTATTATTTTCCATTATCAGTGTGAATAGACCCAATATGAGATTGTGCATCATTTTCAATCCATTTACGAAAATTCTTGAATGTTTGAAAAGCATCATATTTGTTCTTCAATAAATAAACCCAACACATTCTGGTGTAGTCATCAATAAATGTCATATATAATTATTCCATTTCAGAAGGAACATGCATTGGACCCACATAAATTTGAATGAATGAGTTCAAGTTTCCTATGTGCTCTTGAATGTGAATCATGAAAAGACTGTTTGTTATGCTTTCCTAGAATGCAAGCATCACATTGCTTAAGTTTCCTAGGAATTGTAGGCAAGCCATCAACACCATTTTTCCTCAACAAACGGAGACTGGCATAGTTCAAATGTCCAATTCTATCATGCCATAATAAACTTGATGGAAGGGTACCTTCTTCATGATGAGAAATGTATGAGAAATTTTGTGCATGAGCAGAGGTTCCTTGCAGTTTGAGAAGCCTTTCTTCTTCTATTCCCCTCATGACAAGTGAGTGGTCAGATGCTTTTCTTACCTCAAGCTTTCCATCAAACATATGAATGGAGCAACCTTCCTGGCAAATGTGGACCAAGGACATCAAGTTTCTCTTGAGCTATGGGAGATATAAAACATGATCCAGAAGAAGGTCTGGAAGACCAAGCAATTTAAGCCTGATTGTGCCAAGCCTTGATGGCTTGACTTTTAATTGATCTGCAAAGTCTACTGCTCTATCAACATTGTCAGTGAAATCTTCAAAAAAATCTTTTCTATGAGTCATGTGGCAGGTTGCTCCTGAATCAAGCAACCAATCATTTTTCCAAGAATCAAGTGAAGCATTAAATAGATCTTCATTTACTCCAATGTTACATTGTGCCACAACATAGTGAGCGGATTCATGTGCTTTACCTTTGTCTATATCATTAGCTTTATCTTTCTGTTGGTTTCTTTTCTATTCAAATTTGTCCCATGGTAGCTTGTAGTGCAAATCTGCCTTTTCTCCTTGAGAGTGTCTGCCCCCCTTGCCTCTGAAATATCTTCCTCTTCCTCTTGAATGCATACTGTAACAAAAATACTTCTGCTGATAGAAAATTGATTCTGACATATGATATATGGAGAGAGAGGTATGCAGAGTAATTTATCTTCAAAGCTATATTAGTTTATTATGTAATGGAATCATCACAATTATTGTCTATGTTGTCAAAGGAATCTATAGAAACTATTGATACTTGTATAAGCGATTCCACAAATGAATCAAATGTTATAGTAATGCCCCAAAATGTTAACTTCTCTAAAATACCAAAACGCTAACCAGTAGCATTAACCAACAATGTTAACCAACCAAAAATGTGATATATCAAGCCGAGGTATGGAGACCTAGGACCTATGAATTTCTTAACTAGGTTTGTTGCTTAGTCCAGAGATAAGGACAACCAAGCAAAAAATACCATCACGCTGATTCCATCGACTCAAGTGGCAGCAGCTCTCAGGAACATCTTCCTTTATCTGCAAGAATAGACCCTGGAATACTTCTTTACAATGTTAGGAGTCCTAAACAGCCCCTTTACAAGCTTCAGGGACATGTGGATTTAATGCCCAGGAAATGTTCTCAAATTTACAGGCCTACATTTGCCGGTAATTGGATGACAGTTGCTACACCTAGGCAGGGATCAAGGCAGATCACTTTATACAACGCAAAAAATGGAAATTCCATTAGCAGAGGGTTTGTTGGATATGATGCTATCCTAGTCTTTGAAAGGAGATGCCAGCAGCCACACCATGTTTCCATTGCCACCACATTCACCGTGGAGTAGATACGATGGAATTATACCTCAAAATTTAGATACAACAACAGGAATTATACATGCAGAAATTATATACGCAAGAATTCACATTCACGTAGGAATTATACACGCTATGTTGTTGTGGGAAGTATGACTATGGGAGTCAAGAAGTGTATGGAGGTTGAGGCCGAGGATTAGTAGAATTCAGATACTGCAACAGATTCTGCAATAACAAGGTGGAAGGGAAAGGCATCATCACGGGCAGGCCCAAGCTCTTCCACTTCCATGGAAGCTGGTAACGATAAGAGGCAGCATATGTTATATTCCTTTGAAATGCAAAAAAACCATTCAATGCATATTTTGCATACCAGAGTCTCAAAACAGTTGCACAATGCCATTACTTCGATGAATTAAAAACGTTCAACGCATATTCTGCATGCCACAGTCTCAAAACAATTGCACACTTTCATTAATAGTCAAAGCAGCACATGGAATATGTCAAAGGAGTGTGAGAGGTTACAAAAAAATTGGAAGAAGAATGCAGGACAAACTAACAAATTTCTGAAGAAATAACAGAAGGGAGTTACAATGGCAGACTGCAATGCCAAAAATGGAGCTGGCTCTGATACCATGTCAGGCTAGGCAATAACTCCACAAAGAAAAAACTGATTCATATGTTCATTCAATCAGGTAGGTCTGTTATATACATGAGGGAGAGACTATTCAGTTCATCTCCCGCTGACTGTTCACATTTCTCATTTATTTATTTACATATATTTACCCAATCGCAAGGATTAGGTGTCAACAAAAGCCAACCCATATCAGTTCTTATTTCTACCTTTTATCTTCTTCTAGCTTCTCTCTGTGCACCCACTTGAACTATTAGTTCCTTCTCCTTTGCTCAGTTGTCTCTATTCCTCAGTTGTCCATGCTCTTTTTCTAGTTAGTTGTATCTGCTTCTTCTTGCTAACCCTCAACAACTGTTAGTCTTCTGCAAGTTCCTTCCCTCTTTCCCAACTGTTATTTCCACAACCTCCCAACGACCATTTTTTCCACTTGTCGCAAGCCTTTTGACTTCTCTCCAAAACATCTTAATTTCCCTAAAAACAAAGGCCCCAATACACATGATCATTGCATGGGGTATGACTTATCTTTGGATGACCATAATAGTCGTCTGAGAGTCCTATCAAATTTGAAGATGATCTTAATGTCATTTTTGGATAGAATCTTAACAAAAATTAAAAATCATAAACTTTTAACCATTTATAATATAAATAATAATAACAAAAACTTTATTTATATAAATATAAAACTCTAAATTATTAACCATTTTATAATACTATTATTAATTTTATATAAAATAAAACTAATTAATATTAATAGTATTATGGTATCTTGTGTATGAGTTTGTTTTGACCAAAAAGATGTTGCTTATCCATAGTTTAACATTAGGTATTCAATTTTTATTATTATTTAAATTTATTTATTTGTAAAGTGATTTGTTGAGGCCTTATTATGGACTTTTTAGTAACTTCCATTTCAATTAGTTGCCAATTTTTTGTGTTTAGATTTATTTCCTTTCTATTTATCTTTTTTATTTTGATTTTTTTTTCACTTTCCTATTATTTCCATTTTCATAAATTATAGTTTTTTCTCCATATTTTCAATTTAAAAATAGCTTAATTATATATTAAAAACATATTTTTAGTAAATTATATATAATAAACCACATAAATATATATAATACATATTAAACTGAACTGTGTATATGTTAATATAAACAATATTAATTAATCATATTTCTTAATTTTTGGTGATGGCATTCAACAATACAACATTTTATTAGTTCTTTTATTTTTGTGATGGATTCTTTGTCTTTATTGTTTTTTAGTTTAATTAATCTATATTTAACATAAGCCGCGTGTACTATCTACTATATAAATATAACTTGCAAGCTATTCCTTTTTGTATTGTTTCTATTTTCATGAATTATAGTTTTTTCTCCATATTCTGAATTAAAGATGTCTTATATTATATTAAAAACATATTTTAATCAATTTCAATTAAAAAATATATAAATTTTAATAAAAAATATAGCACATGCTTATATATAATAAGCATATATATTAAAATGTATATATGTTAATATGAACAATATTATTTCATCATTTCTTAATTTTTGGTGTTGGCATTCAACAATACAATATTTTATTAATTGTTTTATTTATGTGATGAAACATTTATGTATTTCTGTTGTCTAACCATTATGTGTTTTTGCCCAGAAAGTTATGGAAATTCCCCCGGGGATCTTTGTAAATCCATGTAAAAGTTGTAAAACTTCATAATCTTAGGTGCCCTAGAGGTTTTTGATGGTGCTAAATCTATTTCCACCATCAAAACCATGATTTAAACACTACATCTACAAGATTTTTTGAATTGGATCTTTGTAAATCCAAGTAAAATCTATCAAACTTCATAATCTTAGGTGCCCTAGAGGTTTTGGATGGTGCTAAATCTATTTCCACCATCAACCATGATTCAAACAATACATCTACAAGATTTTTTGAATTTTTTTGCCTAGATTTTGGCCATTTTTGGCGTCTTGGCATGTGCCCTAGAGGTTTTTGATGGTGCTGAATCTATTTCCACCATCAAAAACATGATTCAAACACTAGATCTACAAGATTTCTTCAAATTGTTTTGCCTATATTCCGCCACTTTTGGCCATATGAGCAATGTAGATGATTCCTTATCTGTTTATTGTTTTTCAATTTAATTAAGCTATATCTAATCTAAGCAATGAGTTCTCCATATTGTCAATTTAAGATGATTTATTATTATTATAATAAAATATATTTTAAATAATTATTACAAATAGTTATATATTAATTTAAATAAAAAACAGGGCAACATAGTAAGATGGTACCCTAATGCTTAGCCTTAAATAAAAGCTTAATTAAATTTAAAAAACAGTAAAGACACCATTTCATCACAAAAAAATTATAACAACTAATTAAATATTTGTATTATTGAAATCATCCACCAAAAATTAAGAAATATGATTAACTTACACAACATTTTTTGTTTTATTGTTTATTTTAATTTATTTATTTATCTTTGTCATGTTATTTTAGTTACTATTAATAAATTTTAAAATAGTCTTAGTGTAATATATTTTAAAAATATTATAAATAATATACTGATATT
>APFE030044338.1:0-29585 GCA_000404065.3 Pinus taeda | reverse complement strand
TTCTATTTTTTGTAAGATAAAAATCCATTGTCCTGGTTTGGTTGCCAGCTGATTTGACAATGCCATTCACTGGTTGTAATCTAATCGAACAAGCTAGCTCGTGATGAGACCCCTTGTCTTATGCTTATAAGCCATTACCTTGTTTTGTTATGCAGTGTTGGTAATGTTGGTTAGATTATTTCCCAATGATCATGGTAAGCAGGCTTGTAATAAGACCCCTTATCTTTATATCAGATATTGTAGAATTACATTCTGAGTAATCATAAACTTGGATGAATGGGATGAACAATTTTCTTCTTAAAAGAAAATGGATGACAAGGTAAGAGTTGAGGATGCTAAGATTGAATCAGTCTCTGTTTTGATATTGATAACCCTTTTTGTGGCCAGTTTGAAAACATTAAAATGATTTACAGTAGGTCTAAATCTTGAGAGGATTTTCACAAAACCAGAATGGGGTTTTCAGAATGTTAATATACCCAATTTCCTAGAAATTGTTCCTCTTGTTTGAGATGTCTATTTTACAAAAGTAAATATTAAAAATACTTCTTTTGAGCAACATTTCAATACAGCAAAGGCCAGTAGAAGCTATTTTACAACCTTATTTCCTAATGATCCTAAATATTGCTAATCTTACTGAATTTAAAAGACAAGGGGTTACCTCCTCAATTGAAGAATTTCTTTAAGATGAGGTCATTAACAGGAAGAGTGTCTCTCTTTCCTGATAGATCTTGTAATATGAATGTCGAATGGCCTACCTTTTCACTGATCTGAAATGGTCCAAGCCACATCTTTTGGAATTTGGTGTGTTTACCCTTATCCTCATGTGCTTTGTCCAATTTTAGAACAAGATCACCAACCCGTAACTGTTTAGAACTAGACGAAGATGAGTCAAATGATAACTTGATTATTTGCTGATGTTTATCATGGGTAATTTTGGCCTTTTCTCTTTCTTCTTCTAGTTTTAAAATCTGATCATGTTTGAGTTGGATAGAAGGAGAGGGTCTTTCTTCAATAAACTGAACTAGGGCTAGAGAAGGAAGCGCTAAATTGGTCGGTAGTACTGCTTCTTTCCCGTAGACAAGGTTGAATGGGGAAATACCTATAGAGGTCTTCTGCGATATTCTATCAGCCCATAGTGCGAAATCTAAATATTTGTGCCAGTTTTTATGATTTTTTTCGATAGTTCACTTAATGATTTTGAGTAGGTTTTTATTAGTATATTCGGCCAAACCATTACCCTGGGGATAGTAATTTGCAGAATATTTCAATTTAAATCCTCTTTTGGTAGCAAACTCAAACATGGCATTTCCAGAAAAATAAGATGCATTATCAAAAACAAGAGCATTAGGGACACCAAACCTCGTAATGATGAACTTGTCAATGAATTCTAAAATTCCTTCAGAGTTTGTTGTCTTTAATGGAATTGCTTCAACCCACTTGGTAAAGTAATCGGTAACGGTAAGGATATACTTGTGTTGTTTGGAGGATTGTGGAGTTATCTTTCCAATGATGTCTAGTCCCCATTTTTCAAAAGGTTGATCGTTATTAACTGGTTGCAAAGGAAAAGCCGGTTTCCTTTGTCTTCCACTGGAGACTTGACAAATTCGGCATTTCCTTACATACTCATGGGTATCTTTAAATAAGGTGGGCCAGTAATATCCAACATGGATGATTTTATGAGTTGTTGTGTCAGCTCCAAAGTGTCGTCCAGCTAGTCAATCGTGTAGCTCCTGCAAAACCTTTTGTGCTTCAGGTTTCTCTAAGCATCTTAATAAAACTGAATCATAGTTTTGCCTAAAAAGAACATCATCAATGATAACGAAGTTTTTTGACTTTAATCTAATAGCCCGTTTGTTTTTATAAGAGAGATTACGAGGTGCATGTCCATTTTTCAAATAAAAGATTAAATCTGCATATTGAGATTCAAAATCGGTAATACTTATTTGGTAGATTTCTTCAATATGATTTGTATCACCTGATTCGGGAATGTTGGATTCTCCTGCTAATAACCTGCAAAAACCTTGACCTCTAACAATCTTTGCTGGCTTGATTTCCAAGTCATATTCTTGGAGTGGTGTAACCCAATTTTCCCTTTTTTCACCTAGTTCTCTTTGGATCAGTAATTGCTTTATTGAAGAAAAAGGAACTATTACTTTTGTATGGGCTTTTAGAAGGAAGGGCCTATAGTGTTTTATGGCTTTATATACTCCAAAGGCTTGTTTTTCAACTTCGGAGTAATTTAGTTTAGCACCTTGAAAATTTGAACTAAAGAATGAAATCGGTGCTTCCAAGTTGTGATCGTTGATTTGAGTGAGTACCACTGCATAAGATAAATCGGATACGATAGCGTAAGATGTGAAATGATTAGAAAAATTAGGAGTGTTTAAAGCGGGGGCGTTGATTATTGATTGCTTGATTAAATCAAATGCTTCTTTTTCCACAGCTCCCCATCTAAACACTGAATTTTTCTTAATCATGGTTTGTAATGGTAAAATGATATGATAAAAATCGGGAACAAATATTTTGACAAAGTTGATATGACCTAAAAATGATTTCATTGATTTTTTGTTATGGGGAAATGGGATTTCAGAAATTTCTTTAATCATGTCGGGATCAATATAAACACCATCTTTGGAAACAATAAAGCCTAAAAGCTTTCCTTGATCTAGAGCAAAGAAGGATTTTTTAGGATTAAGTGAAATACCATACCTTTTACAGCGTTCAAAGATTTGATTCAAATCATGTAAATGGTTAGATCTCTTTTTAGAAAATACAGTAATATCATCTAAGTAGACGACTACTGTCTTGTTGATCAATCCTTTGAAGGCTATATCCAGTGCTCTTTGGAATGTAACTCCTGCGTTAATAAGTCCAAAAGGCATTTTCTGATAGGCGTAGGTTCCCCATTTTGTTATGAAAGTAGTTTTGAGTCTATCATCAGGATAAACCAGAACTTGGTTGTATCCTAAAAAACCGTCTAGAAAAGACATTAGTTCAGAACCTACTACTGAATGGAGTATTTGCTCCATAGTAGGTAATGGGAAATTATCCTTTTGACTAGCTTTATTCATATTTCTAAAATCAATACAAATCCTAATGTCACCATTTTTCTTCCTGACAGGTACCATGTTGGAGACCCAGTTTGAGTGCCGAACTGGAAAAATAATCTTTGCTTTTAAGAGTTTATTGAGTTCTATTTTTATCTGAATCTCTAAGTTTTGATGTATTTTCCTCAATTTTTGTTGAATTGGTTTTTGTTCGGGTAGCATTGGAATGGTATGCTGTATAATATATGTATCATATGTTTTTAAGTAATCATAATTCCAAGCGAAGACATGTTTATTTTTTCCTAATAATCTAATAAATGTTGTCCTTTCCTGTTCAGAAAGTCCTAATCCTAAATTAATATTTTGAGGGTTATGCTCGGTACCAAGATTTATCAATTCAAACCTTAAGGTAGAACTTTGGATTTTTGAATTGGTTACATGTTTGAACCTGTCTTTAATGTCATAGAGATCTTCAAGTTCAACCACAGGTTTTTGTATGGCATTTTCCTCATGTTTTTCTTTCATCTGAAGATCATGATCATTTTCATCAATGATCTGATCGTTGTAGGATTTGTCGGAAGTTAATAAATGTATAATGTCTTCATCATGGTTGAATACTCTCCAATTGGTGATATTGTCGGGGATTGATGGCCTAAAGATCAACTCTACCAAAAATCTATCTAAACTAAAATCTTCAGAAGGCAGGAGTTTAGAAGCAACATTAGCCAATAGATCAGCTGCTGCATTCTCGGATCTGGGAATAGGTGAAATATTGAATGCTAAGAAATGAGACAAAAGTTCTTTAACTAAAGACTGGTAGTGTTTGAGGTGATTAGAGAGACAATGGATTGTGTTCCGAACTTGTTTTATCACAATCTCTGAATCGTCGAACACTTTTAAATATTGAACTTTCAAGCCGATAGCTTTGTATAATCCTTGAATCAGGGCTTCATACTCAATTGTATTATTTGTGCATTCAAATTCTAATCTACAAGAAAACATTGTTTTTTCTCCCTCAGGGCTTACTAAAATACACCCCGCTCCTGATCCTTCACTAGATTTTGAACTGTCAAAATATAAAGACCAAAATAAAGGATTATCAACAATTTTATTTACAAAATTCTCAGTAATATTAACACATCTAGACTTGTCAATTTGTGAAAAAAATTCGATTTGTGATGTGAAATTTTTTACCGAGAAAGGAGATGGCTGGGCAATATAATTGCCAAAGAATGATTCAGAAGAATAGTTTCCCAAAATGTTGTTGTTAAATGCAACTGGTTGATTCTCTTGTTTGAACTCTGTAACAGTATGTGTCATGTGTTTCTCTCGATTGATTTTTATTTGATTTGGCTTTCCCTTGTAGGGCAGCCACATATGAGACCAATCGGTAGAAATATACCCGTGGAGCTTTCCAGACCAATCCCTACTCAAGATTAAGCCATAAAACTCAGGTATATCGGCGATTAAGATATCAATTCTTTGAACCACTTGTGGATCAGTTGATAACCTGATTGTAACAGAGTTTATTTCCCCTAAAACCTGGACTTTAGTTCTATCTAACTTCACAATGTGAATTGAGGACTTCTGAGGTTCTATGTTTAGTTTAGAACAAACTGAAGCTGGCATTATATTGGATGATGCCCTAGAGTCAATCAAGCAGTTATGTAGATTTCGATTGTAGATTTCATACGTTAAGAGGAAAGGAGGGGTGTGGGAATTTGATCTGTCTCCGATTAGAATTGTATCAGTTGCCTCAACTCTACCAGAAGGTGGTTGTCCTGAATCGCTTGCAGCTTTAGTACTGGGAAGAGGAGAAGAAGGAACTGCATTAAGTTCTTTGAGAAGCAATTTTTCTTGATGTTTTAATTTACTGAGTTCAAACATGGTGATGTTTGCCTTAGTCTTTTTCATATCATCAACAATATTATAGTCCATTGAATCTGATACTACCAATGTCTTAGATGATGAAGGTATATTGGAGGATGACGGTTGATTTTGAGGTACTGTTGTAGCTGGCTTCCTTGTGGGTACCTTTTCTTTTGTAGTATTGGTACCTGCACTCCTTTTCTTTGAATTGGTCTGGAAAGGTTTAGGAGTACTTTTGCTTCTGGTAGTCATGGGAAAGGCTTCTTGTTCAGCTTCAGTATCGGAGTTAGGCAATATGAATTCCCACATTCCATGGCATTCAACGACTTCCTCCTCTTCTAATTCATCGGACGGTGTAATTGTTTATTCCTCTTCTTCTTCCTCAGGATCTGAATCTGCATAGGATATAACACTTGGAGGCTTGGACTCAGGTTTATTGAAATTCCTGTAAGGTTTCTTTGTTGAGGACTCTGCTACTTGTTTCTTAATTTCAACCATTTCATTTGACATGGTTTTGAGAACTTTTTGAAGGCCCTCCATATCGTATGGATCTTTGGTGACTTTCTTCTTTGAATCATCCTTGAAAGACACTCTTTTGTATTTTCTTTCCTCAAGAGAAGCTTTCTTTTCCAAAGCGATTACACGTTTTTCGACAGCGAGGGCTTCTTTCATGTTTTCAGAAAATGTAGGTTTTTTAGCCCTATCTACAAAAATGGCTATATTTGAGGGTAAGGCTGTAATGTACCACTCGCTTCTAATTTGTTCACTTGGCCTATCATTGGTAGGGATTTTGTTCAAGAGTTTGTTAAATCGGGAGTTAAACTCCTTAATTGGTTCTCTTGACTCGATCCTTAGATTGGAAAGGTCATTGATGAGTGTAGCCAAGGATCTATCATCGCCGTATTTGGTAAGAAATTGTTCCTGAAAGATATTCCAACTGGTGATGGATCAAGAGGGCAAGGAAAAATACCAAGGCCCTGGTGATCCTTGTAATGTGTAGGGGAACAATCTAACTACAACATCTTCTTCTGTTACCCCCTTAAAATTAACTGAAAACATCAAATTATTTATGTGTTCCTCAGCTAATGTTCCAGCATTTGGATTGAACTTTGGTAAGAATTTCTCAGGATAATCGGGCAACGGATGTAAAGGTGCAAGCATAGTGACTGCACCAGGACTTCTCCATAGTTTTTGAGCCATTTTGGGAGTACCAACGATTGCCTGTGGTGTCCCATGTGTTTGGGGAGGAGGTGGAAATGAAGATTGAAAAGATTGTGATGTTGAAGGTGAAGTCCCTTAGTGAACAATAATATGTAATGGTGAAGTGGGTGTTTGACTTCGCACTGGAGATGATGAGATGGAAGATGATGGAGAAAAGGTTTCACTACCAGAACCTTTAGTGTTATTTTTAATCCTTTTCATTTGGGGTAAAGGCAACTCAGGTGGTTCGATACCGAGTTTTTTTCTTTGAAGTCTGGTAAGATGATAAGGTAAGCAGAATTGTGAAGTCTGACTGCCTTGTGATACTTCAGATCTAGGAGGTGAAATCGAGAAGCCTTGAAGTTTCTCGATGATAGACTGAACTTCAGGGGACTCTGGACTTAAACGTTCTGAAGTATAATGAGGTTGAGCAGTAGTAGTTGGTCCTTCCTCTTCTCATCTGGATACTGGTATTTCAAAGTGCAAACAAGAGGTCCGAGGAGAGGTGGAGGGTGATTTACTCTGTGAATGGTCTGTAGGTTTTGACTTACTCGCCATTCATAGTGGATGGCCCTCCTTCTAGTGCCAGAAATGTTGATGCCCCGAAAATCGTTACATCAACATTGGGGGATAACCACCCGGTCCGGACCTTAATACAACTCCTTTTCCGTTTGGGATGGTGGCTCTGACTAGATATAATGGGACTAGTTTCCCAATAGTGAATAAAAGGGGGTGAATGAATGATCGGTTTTCAAATAAGTGACAATAAACAGAGGACTTATTCTATGAACGAAAACGTAAATGACTATTTTATCCCGGGAAGCTTTTATTCTTTAAGTGTAACGTTTAACGATCTATGTTTGCTGATAGGCATATAGATGACACTAAGAAATAAACAAAGACATTCATTTAAATGTTAGTTACCTCTTTCAAATAGTTGAACGAAGTAATTGATAAAACAATATTACACTTCTCTCTTATATTATTGATACATGAATGATTGAAAGAATAGCAAACTGTAAACATCCAATAGTGGAAAGCATAAAGTTTACTGTTAAAATACATTCACATATTCAATAATAGCATAAATGACCAAACAACAATTCACATAAAAGGAATAAATTCAGACATAGATAATAGTAACATATGAGCTACGAATTATTCCCTACGCCAATCGCAATTTCAATTCCTTCTTATGATTCAGAAATACTTTAAAATAAAGGCAATAGTGCACATTCATATCAAAGCTTCATTGTCAAAATTTGGAAAGATTGGTCCAGTCTTCATAAAAGAATATGCTTGAAGTAAAATAATGCAACTTCAAGCTTAATTCATATACAAAAACTTACGACCCTTTCTAAATGCATGGAAGGGTGTATAAATACTAAACTAAGCTAACAAACTACAATATTAAAATGCTACTAAATTGGTATAATCCGTTCCTAAAATATCTCCCCCACAATGATCTGGAAATCGGCAACGATGATTCATTCTTCTGGTTGTTTTTCCTTTGTCCTAAGTTGGCATATTGTCAGCATTGGCTCCACTTCTTGAGAGCGGCTGAGTCGAGAATTTATTTGAGCAGCATAGGTGGAATCATGTATATCGGGGATGATACACCCAATTGCATCTGTTAGGCATTTGAGGGCAGCTCTCTGACTGTATGGTTTATCTAGGAACAACCAATAGGTGTCCCAAGTTAAACTCTGAATCCCTGAGATTAATTTCCCATTCTTTTCAAGCTCTTGTTTACATGACTGCTCCAATGTCTTGGCCGATAATAGTTTACGTGGTGTACATTGAGAAATCATGTTAGATAAATAGAGAGTGTTATTGATTAGGTGAATTAAATTGCTCGTAGATAACTTGCATCAGGAGACAGCTCTCTCTACTTTCATTAATTGGGACTGCCATTCTGTGAATAGGACTTCCTTATGGGATTCTAAGATTTTGGGCAAGTTTGTTGCCTTTCCCTCATTAGAGTCCTGCCATGTAAGCAAATCTGTCAAAGTGTCTTCGTCTTCCTCCAAATCTTGCCTGGCATCCACTGACTTATTTATTATAGATGATGTTATGTCGCATAGAGGTTCAACTTGGGTGATTTCATGACATAACAATCTAATTTGCGTTATTAATGCCTTGTTGATTTGCATTTCCTCTGCTCTGAACTCAGCCAGCTGGGGAAGACTCTTGAACCTTTCTATCTGAGCTGATAATTGAGCAATTTTCTCATCTTTTGTATTTAGCATCTGTTCATTCATCGCCTTCAACTTTGATAATGCCTCGGATAGTTCTTTCTATCTCTGAATTTCTCCCAAATCGATCCTATGCTTCTCTTCATGCAACTGTTTGTTTAGCTGGTTGTTTAATTGTTGTTGTGTGCATAGTTGTTGTTGTAGCTGTTCTAACTTCTGCTACTCTGGTGATAGCTGTGCTTGTAATGAAGCGATCGCTTGATCCTTTTCCTTCAATAAATTTCTTACCTCCGATGCCTTATCCGTGGTGGCTGTCGAATAGGCACCGGCATACTGAGATAACTTGATTAGGTCATCAGAGGGGTCAAATTATTCTCTTCATACCACATTTGCTGTTATTGTTTGTTCAGGGAACAGAGAAGGTTGATCAATCCTTCTTCTCTTCCGCTGTCATTTTATCACAGCCCTGTGTTTCGGGCTATAGAAAACATCTAGTGGAGGAATGTCCTCTACTTGCAAAACAATTTGATCAAAGGGGTTTTTTGGAATTATTTCTACTACTGTACTTGAGGGTGGACCACTGCTTCCTTTGTTTGGAACCTCCTGTGATGTTGTATCTTGTGTACCAGCAGCTTTGGATGTTTCAGCGTCCGTTGAAGTCTCAAGATTGCCTATAATGGTATTGAACTGTTTCCATTCTTCAAGAAATTTTGGATCCAATTGAGTATCCACATTTATTTATTTGTTGCTCTGCTCCTGATGCCTTTTCTGCTCTTCTTCCCTTATTCTCTCCTGTTGCTTCTTTTCTGCCTCCTCTGGTTCCTTTCTCTGTGCCTCTTCCTGTTCTATTCTTCGGAGTTCCTCCTGCTCTCTTCTCTGGACTTCTTCATAGATTGCGAATGTAGCAGGAGGTTCATTAGTAAGCTGCTGCTCAGGCTCGCTTGACTGAACCGTCGGGGTAGTAGTTAACAAATCTAGAGGCAGAGTTTGCAACGTCTGTTCTCTAAGTTTGTTAAATTCTACCAATCCGTCGTCGTGATATCTCATCCTGGCAGAGGAGAACAAGTCATCAAACTCATCTTCTTTGTGCTCGACTTTAGTAAGCTTGGCTTGATCTAGGGCATTGTAGATGATTTTCTTTGGGTCGAAGCGTCTATTAGGTAGAGTGGCGAGACTTAAGACGTTAATTTTTTCTGCCTCTGGCTCTGCATGTTTATAATCATGCAAAGTATAGATGCCACACCTAAGAGGAAAAGGAGGCCAAACTTGCTTCTTTGAATTTTTGAGATTTTTTGTGGCTGAAGCAATTGTAAGCTGATATGCTATTTCGCGAGCTAATAGCTTGTCTGGTATGTATAATGGGAGGACATGAGGTCTGGCCTGACTACCGAAAACTCTGACATAGGTGAATTTTTCTTCTCCAAACCAGGTTCCTAGGGCTGTCAAGTCAATTTCAGCCTGAGAGGAGATCTTAGGGGCAGGTTTATCAAAAATTGCATAGTAAAGAGGTAGCATAAATCCATTGCATACTTGGTATAAATGGTGCTTATAATTAGCTTTCCATAGCTTCTGGTGGTAAATATGAATAGGCATAGGGTCCTGTGGAGTCCATCTCCACCCTGAAAGAGGAAACTCGGAATTGAAACAGAGGGTATCTAAAACGTAGGCACTAAAATAAAATGGAGGGATGAACCTATCGATAACAAGGGATTTGTTTCTGAATTCAAAAATAGCCGTGGCCAACTTATCCGATAATATAGTCCCCCAATCCATGATTTCACTATTACATGGTGCTTCTATCAAAGGGACCATTTCTATGGAAAAATTGGAAGAATCATGCAATCCCCATAGTCAACACATCATGGCTCCAACATAACAATAAGGAGAGCATAAGGAGTCGATGGAGTACTTACTCGAAGACTCATGTTTGTGTTTCGTCGGGTTTTGTCTCCATTCTCGTATGGGCGCTGACTCGGTCTCATTCTCATCTCGAAACTTTTCCAGGAATGCTTTATCGTATTTCTTCTCTGGCTCGGGCAAGTGGTACATTTGTTTGAAATCGTTGGGCTGAAATGAACCAAATATTCTTCCATTGACAGTGTAGAATGTTCTATCCGTAATTGGAATTGCCTCGATTTCCCATCTCACCACATTCGTATATGGAAAAATTTTCTCTCTAGCTGCTATCCTATGAAGGTAGGAATCAGCTAAGTCCTTCAAAGTAGCATCGGATTTCCGGCTTGAACCTGCTGAGGCTTGTATCGATGTTTGCTGAGGTTCCTCAGCTTCAACCAGGTTGTAAATATTTTGCCAAGTAGTGTTGCCAAGGCCGAGACATGTGGTATCTAAGATTAATCCCTTCTTGCTTGGTCCCGGATCGGTGGCATGCTACCATATTATCATAGGAGCCAAAGGCATTCCAGACTTCTTAGATTTCTTTCCCATCGTTATTGCGGAAAAACTCTGCACAAGAGAAAGATAGACGTAATGCAGAGAATAGATAGCTAAAACCAAATATGAGGAAATTGTGTCAATCAATGGGAAATGGATGATTTATCATAAGGCTCCTAAGGCTCCAGCGGATGCAATCTCTGAAAGGATTTAGGCATGATTGCTCATTAATTGGCCGTTAAAACCTGTCAATCACTTAATTTTTTGGTATATCCTTTATTTTCCAAATAATGGTTTTAAGCGTGGATTTGATTTTTTGGCGATTGGACGCGAGCGAATAACTATCAGGAAGAGAAAAGGCTTTCAATGATAATTAATATATAAGATAGTGAAATCATATTGATCCTTTTCAAAAATCGCGCTTAATCGGAGGACAGCTTGGGTAATTTCCTTTGAGTCTTATGGAATCCCCGATCGTCGATAGCGATATCGCTTGACTCACATCGGGAGTTTGAATGAGGAGAGTTTATTATGTTCGCGTTACATTCCCCAATCGCCGATTGTGATATCACATCAGAGCAAAGGGGAGGGGCCTTTTATTTGTTTTCCCGATATCTATCGGCTATTTTTCTTTTATCGCATCGGGGAAAATCAATGGGTCATGGTTTATGCATCCCTTGTTATTGCAATATGTGACCTTGCGATCACTTTATTGCAATAATAAAGGATTATTTGTTTTATTTTAAAGACCGATTATTTCAAAAGGTTTTAAAATGTTTTGATTATTTCTGAACCTTTAGAAGAGTGATGGATTAATACCAATTTAGTCTAAAAGGGACCCATTTCAAATTATAATTTTCTAAAGTAAGATTTTTTGAAATGGGGAGTTGTTGTATAGCACAACAGAGTCTAAGGGGTCGCAATATAATCAGAGCCAACATAATAATAATAATAATGTAAGGGCATAACAATAACAATAGTGGGCTTCTATCGGGCACAATTATAACAACATCAAGACAGCACGAGCACAACAATGCCAATAAGTGGCTACAACGACAATAACAATAATGGAATACACTAGTATTATAGGGACCTAACATGCCCCTCTCCTTTAAAAAAATATTTTCCTCAATGCTTGAGTAGTTCTAGATGCTTCTCTATAAAATTGTCATTCTTCCATGTGGAATATTCAGCGTGTAAGTTTTTCTACTTGATGATATACTCTAAAAGTGATTGATTTTGTAGTTGTCAAGTTCTTGTTTCAGTGACTACTTTAGGTTCCAATATGTTTTTTCCTTCGTGGTCCAGTTCTGGAAATATTGTTTGAACTGGGAGCTTGTCACCTATAACCTTCTCTAAGCATGAAACATGGAAAACGGGGTGCACTCGAGAAGATGCAGGAAGTTACAATTTGTATGCCATAGTACCAATATTTTGCAACACCTTATACGGACCATAATACTTTGGTGATAATTTATTTTCCTTCTTAGCTTTCTCGAGGGACATTTGTTTGCATGGTTGTAGTCATAGAAATACCAAGTCACCTACATCAAAACTTCTTTCATTGCGATGTTGACCTACCTATAGTTTCATTCTATTCTATGCCAAAGTCAAGTTATCCTTTAATAGTTGGAGAACATTTTCTTGATGCTCGATGTGATCTTCAACTTCTTGAACCTTAAAATTTTCTCTTAAATATGATGTGATGGACAGTGGATGATATCCATAAAGTGCCATAAGTAGGATCATTTTTGTTCCAGTCTGGAAGGAAGTGTTATACCACTATTTAGCTAGAGGAAATAATTTGACCCATTGTGTTTGTTTATCAGATACAAAGCAATAAATATATCCTCCCAAACATATGTTCAATATCTCAGTTTTTCCATAAGATTGAGGATGATAAGATGAGCTATGAGCTAACTGAGTACTGAGACAAGAAAATAATTATGTTTAAAAATTTCCAATGAAAAAAGGATCTATGCCGCTTACAATAATCTTTGGGTTTCCATGTATATTTTCAATTGTTTCCATAATTGTTGTAACAACTATACTAGCTTTAAACGGATGGGACAATGCACAAAAGTGTGCATACTTGGTAAGTCTATCAACTATCACCATGATGACACTCTTTCCTTCAAACTTTGGTAAACCTGTGATAAAATCCATCGAAACATCCTCCCAATGTTTACTTGGAATGGATATAGGTTGTAATAGACATGAGGTCTTAGCTATGTCAACTTTATTTCTTTGGCAAACCAAACATTCCACCGCAAACTTTTGAATATCATATTTAAGGCCATCCCAAAAAAAATCGTTCTTAACATTGTGGTAAGTTTTTAAAATTCCTAAATTTCCTCCTAAGGGAAAGGTGTGCAATTCCAAAAGAATGTTTTTCTTGATTTGGGAATTCTTATAGAGGTATAAGTGATCTTTGTACCATAACGAATAATTTTTCTAGCTAAATGTATCAGATGTACTGGGATCGTGTTGTAACTTTTGAATCAATTCCCACACTTCTTTTTTATTCTTCCATTTATACCTTGCTTCGTTTATCCAATATGGTTGGATAATAGAAATGGCATGAAGAAATGCTTCCACATCCTCATCCTTTCTTAAGAGTGCATCTGCAACAACATTTTTCTTCCCTTTTTTGTAGATGATTTCAAAGACATAAACCAACATCTTTGTGACCCATTTTTGCTTCTCTTTTGAGGATAATCTTTGTTTTGAAAAGTATTTAAGACTATCATGATCCATTTTTACCTTGAATTGTCTTCCCATTAGGTAAGGTCGCCAGTTATTAAGTGCATGTATTATCACCAACATTTCCTTCTCATAAATAGCTTTGTGTAAATACTTTCCTTTGATTGGATGACTTTCAAAAGCAACAGGTCTTTCTTCTTGCATTAAAACAAAAGGAATTCCATTTCCTAAGGCATCACATTCCACAATAAAGGTTTTTGTGTAGTCTGGCATAGCTAATACTGGTGCTTGGCACATTACCTCTTTAAGATGTTCAAAGGATTTTGTTGCTTCTGGAGTCCAAGAAAATGCATATTTATTTAGTAATGTTGTTAGAGGTGCTACTATTCTCCCATAATTTTTGACAAACATGTAATAATACCCTATAAACCCAAGAAATCCTCATAGATTCTTTATGGATGTGCGGATTTTCCATTCCTTAATGGCTTTAATTTTTCTAGGCTCTACCTTAACACCTTCGTGAGATACAATATGACCCAAATATTCCACCTCTTGTAATCCAAATAAATATTTGGAGGTTTTTTCATATAGTTGCTTCTCCAATAGTTTGAGAACTCTATCAACTTGTTGAACATCATCCTTCCATGAGCTATTGTAGATTAGTATATCGTCAAAAAATACTAACACATATTTTCTAAGGATGGGTTTGAAAATGGAATTCATCAAACCTTGAAATGTAGAAGGTGCATTGGTAAGGCCAAAAGGCATGAAAAAAATTCATAATGACCCACATGATTTCTAAATGTTGTTTTTGGAATGTATTCAGTCTTGATTCTATTTTCATGATATCTTGAACGAAGGTCCAACTTAGGAAGTAAATTTCTCCATGAAATTCATCCAATAATTCATCAATGAAAGGAATGGGAAATTTATCTTTAATAGTGAGCTTGTTGATCTCACTATAATTCGGAAACATGCACCATGATCCATCCTTCTTGTGCACCAACACTACTAGAGTAGAGAAAGAACTTTCACTAGGTTGAACTATACCAACGACTAGCATTTCTGCAAGCATACATTCAATTTCACTCTTTTGGGCATAGGGATATCTATAAGGCCTAATGTTTGGAGGAAAACTTACTAGAATCAAATAAATAGCATGATCATGATCACAAATAGGTGGGAGGTCTTTGTGAGTCTTAAATACCTTGGAATGATTGTCCAAGGCTTTTTGGGGATCTGGAGAAATAGATGATTTTGATTTGGAAACCTCTAGCGAACATAATTGTGTAATTACACCACGTTGTTCTTTATTTAGAATATGTGCCATGCCGTTAGAGTTGATTATCTTTCCTGGTTTCCCTCTGATACCCTTAATTCAAATTCCTTTCCTCCTTAAAAAAAAACAAGAAAAGTTCTTGAAAATTAAAAGATATCGTACCCAAAGATTGTAGCCATTGGACTCCTAGTACAACATCAACACCACCGATTGGAATGGAAAGAATTGGACTATTCAACACATATTCGCCCATGCATAGCTTTATATTATGGCACTTTACAAAGCAATTTATGGTTCCTCCATTTGCAACCATCACTTGACACTCTAGTGTTCGATATAGCAAGAAATTCAATTCATTCGCTATCTTACAATGAATAAAATTATGGATACTTCCCAAATCAATAAACCCTATTACATTTTTCTTCTTGATATGTCCTCCTATCTTGATAGTTTGAAGAGTGGTAATTTTGACCAATGCATTAAAATATATGGTTAGATTCATTTCTTATTTCCCTAGTGTTTTTTCCTGGTGTGTGTCCTCTTCATTCGATGTTTCTTGTTCCTTTTCTTCTTCCTCTTCACAATATATGTAAAATAATTTCTTCTCATCACAGTTATGACCTTTAGTGTATTTTCTATGACAACTATAATAAAGCCCTTTTTCTCTTTTTTCTTCCAATTGTTGTCGTTTCAACCTCGCAGGTTGTGAAAGGCTAGAGGCAACAACACTTCCATCTTTATAGTTGTGATTGGTAGGCTTCCTTGTTGCCATAATTTTTCTTTCAATTTTTCTTTCCAACCTGAATTCCTTTTCCAATTAATCAGGTTCCCAAAGGCAAACCTCATGTTGGATGTTATCTTTTAAAATCCCTAGGAACACATTAATCCCATGCTCCTCTGGAATATCTTTTACCCTTATATTCAATTTTTGGAAGTCTTCGATGTGATCGACCATTGAACCCTTTTGTTTGAGATTTATCGATTGCCTAAAAAGGTGTTGCTTTTAGTATCCTCATAATGTGCTATCATTTCTTCTATAAAACTTTCCAAAGTGATAATTGTTTTACGAGAGAAAATTCATCGATACCATAGAAACTAATCTCCTTCTAAATATAAAGCTGCAATGCGTACCTTTTTTGTGTTTTTCACATTATGGAGATTGAAATATTGCTCCATCTATAGTATCCATGTTACAGGATTCTTGCCATCAAAATTCCTCATATCAATATTTGGAACATCATGGGCATTCAATCCAATTTTCGAGTCCATGAAATCATTGACTTTGTTCTCATCATGAGTTTCCTCTACTACCTTTTCTCCATTAGGAGGTATTTCTTGTAACAACTTTTCCAAACCTCCGTTCAAACCATCCATGCCTTTCTTCAGTATTCAATGTTTACTCCTAAACCATCCATATTAGCTTCCACGCCATCCATCTTAGCTTCCACACCTTTCCTCAAACCATCCATCTTAGCTTTCGTTACTTTTTGTGAGAGTGAAATTTGTTGCACTTGTTCTCATAAATTTCATATATCATGTTGCATTTCTTCCTCTTCCTCATGAGTCATGCTAGAGCATTTAGGATGCTTAATAGGTGTTTCCATTTTATTTCTTTAGGGCATTAATTAATGATAAATTTGCTTCATTGTGCCCTTTGAATCACTTGAAACAATTTTTTCAAACCAAACTTATGCAAAATTATAAAAAAGATTACACACATTGTTTTCTCTTTGTAGGAGCTCGATACTGAATATGTTGCATATCTATAATTTTAGATCTCCAAGGTCTAAAATTTCATCTTGTGATAGCACTCTGCATCCTTTTTCCAACCCCACAAGTCTGGTCCAAATTGGATTTTCGAAGAAAGAGTTATGTCAAATCTCCCATGATGACCTTATTATAGACTCATTCAATAGAGTGAACTTGTACGAAGTGCCACATGTTAATGTTTCAACCCTCAAACCTAAAAAGGATACACAAAAAGAAAATTCCATCCTCTTTCTATAAATGTTTACAAAATTTCAATTTGATGATCAGAGAAAACAATAATGGTTTTCCCAAGGTAAGTTGTTTGAGATCGAACTCAGGAGCCTGCAAAAACCCTAACTTCCTCAATTCATATCTCCAAAACTATAGCAACAAAAGATCTGAAATTCCATCCCATGGTTCACCTTGATTTTAGATCAAATGGGTTTTAATTTCAGCTTTTGAAGATTTGTAGAAAATGTGTTATAGTAGAAATTCCACAATGGACTATTTGAAGAAGCAAAACCGTAGAATCCAAAGCTCTAATACCAACTTTTATGCAACCAACTCACAAAATAGAAGAATGTGATAGATAAACGACCTCAAAAGTAGCCTCTTAGAGGGGGAAACCAACTTTACATTACACAAATGAAAAATTCTTGGATGATAGAAATGACAAAACCTCCTTTCTATATATAGGAGTCTAAGGAATCACAATATAATTAGAGCTGACATAACAATAATAATGTAAGGGCAAAACAATAACAATAGTGGGCTTCTGTGAGGCACAATAATAATAATATGAAGAAAACATGGGCACAACAATAACAATAAGGGGATACAGTGACAATAATAATAAGGTAATACACTGATATTATAGGGACCTAACAGTTTTGCACCAGGAAAGCTTCACACAAACAACCCTTATGGAGTTTAACATAATAATAAGATATTAATTTCATCTCTACCAGATAAATTTCCATATGTAGCCCCATTCTCCCAAACATATTGTGTTACCTGTACAGTGAAATATCTGCACAACAAAACATAATAATATAAATTTTAAGTTCCCTCTACATCTTTATTCTCCCGCACATACTCCATACTCAAAACAGTAAATTCTTTGCACAATGAAACATAGTCAATCTTAATTCAACAGAATGCCAAAAGCATATGTAAATGAAACAAGATAGAAATATATGCCACAAAAAAGGAAGATTAGAATATCGATAACAACTTAATAAATGTTCCAGGATGTAGAAAAATTTCAACATTATCACATTTTTAAAAAATCAGTTTTCTTTGTATATTATCAAAAGTATAACACTAAATAGTACTCGAGCACAACTCAAGAAAATTGATCATCCATCTCCATGTTTCACCTTCATATAAGCACAACATAAGGGAAATGATTGTCAAACTACTTGGTCAAGAAATAGTCTGTGAAATTGATTCGCGTAGGAGTTTTTTAGTCTTCATCCTCATTTTCCCACACACACCCCATCATCTGCTCTGCTGAAGAAAAAATAATAATATTAATTGATTGTTCCCCGTTTACCCAACCTTTACAAAATAGCAGAAAACACGTCAATTCTAGCACCATTCAGCGTAACAATAACACACTGTCAGAGCACTCACAAAATCATGAACTGATAGAATAATAAAAACCAACAAAAAGTAGCTAATGATCTCATTCATTTCCTATAACAACATTTCCTAAAAAAATTCCAAATATTTAAACTATTGTTTAGCATATTGTGCACTTGGATAAAAAGAGAAAAATAACCATAGTCTTGAAGATATATAGTTAAAAAACTCTAAAAAAAAATTCCCATCTAATGTTTAAATTTTTTAAACATTGTGTGGAGCTTTGCATGTAAATCATGATGCTAAGCTTTGCTTGTGTGAACCTTTCCACATAGTGAAAACTTTGCACAAGAAAAGCTTCATGCAAGTCTAGGAAATATTTCTAAGGTTAATTTCTTAGCATTGGTTGAGGAGCTAAGTAAGAGACGACTATTACTTTTACAAATTTCCATAGTGGTAATGACATTATTAAAAATATAACTTTAACATTTTATTAAATTCATGAAATTAATCATATTTTTACTAGTTAATCATTTATTTAAAGGCATGTGAAAAATTTAAGAATCTAGAAACAAATGGAGCTGATTGTCCTTTTTACTTTTAAAAGTAAGGCATGTAAACTTAAACATTCATGTTCAAAATCCACTTAATTTCGATTAGTTTTTTTATTACAATTTTTCTTATCTATCGATTGAACATTGTTGAGTCTCTAATACTAACCACTAATTTTGGTTTTGGTGTTCGTAGAAGCATTCACGAGGTGTTAATCATGCCATATTTTTAGCATATACTTTACAAATACATGTTAAAATAGTTTTATGATGAGTTCGTTAGAAATAGAATCCTCATCTCGGTTGTACGATATTGTTTTGGTAGTTGCACATTGTCAGCGATTATCATTTAGAGCAAAAGTACAAAACGTGTAGCATTATTGGAAAGTAAACAATGCATTGTTTGTTCTATACGTGAGTACTAAGAACATTTATACAATATACAATACAATCATGTAGCAATGATGTACAAAGTTCAAATACTACATAATGTGATAATATTGAACACATTTACACAAATTGTGTTACTTTCGTATAGTTCTTACGTTTGAATTACTTCCATGCTATCATATTAGAAAATATTATTTTTCTTATTTATATATATTTGAGCTAACTCATATTGTCACCAATCAAAATGAATACAAGTAGAAAAGATACCATTAAGCACAATGATAATTGTGCTAAGAGGTATGTTTCTATTTTATTTATTATAATTTGATTATATTTGCATTACACAACCCAGTGTGTGTGTTTTTTTTCTTTTGAATTTTGGCTATATTTTTTAATGTGCTATAACTGAAAGAAAATCTTTATAATTTTCTAGGAAACATATGACACTTAGTGATTCAGATCTAGGATAACAATTACAAGGGAAAAAGTATTTTGAACATTTCTATAAAATATTTTTGTTTGCTAAAACTAAAATCTATCAAGAATTTATTTACACGAGTAATGACTTTACATTATCTTATTTTGTTTTCATTAAAAATTTATCTCTTAGTTTCCATAATAATGTCCTTTTCACCAATGATTTTACTGTATTATTTGTGAACAAGAAAAAGCTATAGAATTCAAATGATGTCACAGTGGAGATGGATGAGGGTGTAGAGATAACAATGAGCAGTACTACATAAACAGATATTGCAACAAACAAACAAAAAGAGAAACAGAAGCCAACGAAGAAATTAATGCAAATAGGTTCTTTTGGGCATATTTAATTAACTTTGTATTAGATTTATTCTTTCTTTCTTTCTTTCTTTTTGTCTTTTTTTCTTCTCTCTCACTCTCTCTCTCTTTTAATTCAATGTTCATGACTAGAAAAAAATAATCGAGTCTACATCATTGTTGATCGAATATATTAGTAACAATATAACTAGGAGGATTTTTCATGACATTACCTTGGTTACAATACTTTGTATCGACTTAATAGATAAGAAAGTGGAAATGATAATAACATTCCTTGGGCCAACATGATTAATCAAACAACATGATTGAAATCTTATTACAAATGCTGGTGTTTTTATTGGACATTTTGAAATAATTCTAAAGCATAAATACGAGAGTGTTGATTATGAAAAAACCTATTTATTTTTAGTTATAACAGTGTAGAAAACATTTGTCATGTTTGTGCATAGTACTATTTTTTTCCAAATATGAAAATTGAAAATTTGTTTTGTAATGATGATGTGTTTCCATTTGGCAGAATCGTAGCTATTGAAATTTCAATTACGCACACAACAATGCAATATGTACTAGAAATCAATTATGAAAATGCAAAACAACACACAAAAAAACAAGTTTTGTTTTATTTGAATATTTATTGTCACAAATTTATTGTCCATCCATTTGTTTTTTTTCCACCAAAAAAACCAATTTTCATTGAAATAAGCTGCATATGCGTAGGTTTGTATATCCCAATGTTCCTAGAAAAAATTGTCTTCATGTTTTATATGATTTGCATGTATTTTTTTACAAATTATGCATATGTAGCAGGTTCAAGTACAAGATAAACTTATTTTTGCAATCGTTTCAACTCAAAGTGATTTGTAGAAAAATGTTTTTTTGTTGATATTTGTTAGGTCCCTATAATACTAGTGATTAGCCCATTACTATTGTAGTTGTATCCCTTATTAATATTTTTGTGCCCCTATTACCCACATATTGTTATTACTGTGCCCCATAGAATCCCTCTATTGTTATTTTTGTGGTTTTATATTATTATTGTTAAGTCGGTTGGGTTATATTATGATTCCTTAGACTCCTATATATAGAAAGGAGGTTTTGTCATTTGAATCATCCAAGAATTTTTTATTTATGTAATGTAAAGGAGGTTTCCCCCTCAAAGAGGCTGAATTCTAAGGCGTTGATCTATCCATTCTATCTTTTTTTAAGCTGGTTTCATAACATTTTGTATCAGAGCTTTGGATTCTAGGGTTTCGCTGCTCCAAATAGGTGATCCTGGAATTTTCACTAAAATTTTCTTTTTGCGATGTATCAGAAACTAAAAAAGAAAGCCATTTAAGAAGAAGTCGCATTGAACCTCAGTTCCAAATTCTAGATCTTTTCGTACTATATTTGAGGAGATATGATCTAAATAAGTTGGTCTTTCTGCAAACTCCTGAATTACATTCCAAACAGGTGACTTGGGGAAAATCATCATAACTTTCTCTCTGAGCATCAGATTGAAATTTCATAAGAAGGTACAGAAAGAGGACGGACTCTAGTTTCGTGTATACATCTTTCAAAGAAAAAGGTTGAAACAGTGAGTCGTGGCACATCGTACAAGTTCACTCTACTGAACTATTCTATAATCAGGTCACTGTGGGAGATTTGGCATAACCCTTCCTTGGAGAATCCAATTTGGATTAGACTGGTGGCATTGGAAAGTGTACACAGAGGGCTATTGTAGGTCACAATTTTAGAATTGGATGACCTGAAACTACAGAGATACATAAGAGGCAATATCAAGCTCCTACAAAGTGAAAAAAGGTGTCTAGATTTTTTTAAATTTTTTCTTAAGCTTGGTTTGAAAAATTATTTTGAAGAATTCAAAGGGCATAGTAGAGCATTATTATTGGTAACTGATGGCCCGAGGAAAGAAAATGTAAACACTAGTAAGTAACCTGAAAGAGCTAGCATGACTCATGAAGAAGAAGAAATGCTACGTGATATATCAAAATTACAAGACCAAGTGCAACAAATGTCACTCTCACAAAAGCTAACATAAGCTAAGATAAATGGCATGGAATCTAAGATAAATGGCATGGAATCTAAGATAAAGGTTGTGGAAGCTAATATGAATGGCATGGAAGCTCCCTGCAATGTTCCTAATGGCTAATTTAATGAGATCCTTTTCAAATCTAGAAAAACGTGTTGTTACTGAAGTAGATTCTAGATATTTTGAAAAGGAAATCAAGTCTGGAAAGGAATTAGAGATAATAGAAAATCCTGAAAGTTGGAATCCTCCAACTCTTCATGCAACTGATGTTTATAAAACTCCTCTTTCTAATATCTTTCAGAAGAAAATGATTTTAAAGGAAGTGGAAGTTAAAATAAAAATCTCAGGTCCTTCTGTATAGATTGTGTCTCTCTCTTTGTTTACCACTGAAGAAATCAAAAAATTTCACCAATATGAAAAAGACAAAAAATATTCCTATTTACATTTTGGAGGTATAAGAATAGGTTTGGCCCCTTTGTTTAGACATGGCTTAAATACTTTGTGCATGTCTGAAGTTTTTGATACTCGGCACCAGAACTATGATCATACTAGAATAGGTACCGTTATTGGTAACCTATCTACTGGTTGTCAATATGGAATGATTTTTCTTGATTACTCTATTAGTCTTATGGATCCTCATCAGAAGGATTGTTGGAAAGTTATGGTAGGAGTTCAAGGATTACAGATGCTGGATGAAAGTGAATATTCATCTGTAATAATTCATACATCCTTCCAATTGAGTAATACAGTCCATCCGAAATTAAAACAACAGTGCTCAGAGATTGTGTGTCAGTTGGTTTAAATAATGCACAAGTAGAGGGAGTGTCTTATGATTCTATAGGTTTACCAAGCGACTGGTATTTTCAATACAAGTCTTTAGCCAATGAAAAGAAACTAGGAAGCCTGAGAAGAAGAGCTTCATTGCAAGAAGGTAAAATAAGAATACTTCAAGAAAAGCCTTCCATCCTGCGACCCATCATTCATCTGAGAAAATATACATTACGAGTCTCAGGATCTAGAGAATCATCTGCCCAAATAGCCAGCACTTCTAATCAACCTATGTTATCTTCAAATGAATTGTATATGCCTGAAGTTAAGCCTTTTCTTAATGTAAATAACATGTTTAGAATTTCTAATTCCCAGATAGCCCCAGTTGAAGAATGGCAATATGTTAATCGTCGCTTTGTAAAAGGAGGCAAATGGCCACATAAGACGAAACTATGTACTACTTTGTCCTCCTCAAAACAACCTCCTACAAGAGCTAATTGTGCCCCTTTAGTTGAACACAACTCCTCAAATCCAAATGATTTAGACCAGTTGTATCCAATTGGTAATTATATTACCACATGGTGTTCTTATGCTGAAAATGCTATAGTTGATCTGGGTGCACAAAATGAGCTCATCCTAGCCAATCTCAAGCTCTTACATGATGAACAACAAGAATAAAGAGCTGAGAAAGAGGTAAGGATGCAGAAAAAGGAAAGAAGAAGAAAATTTAAAGCAGCTCAAAGCTCAAAATTTTCTATAGACATGACGACCCCAAATTTTTGGAATTTAGAAGAAACAAAAGCCAACATCTCTGAAACACCTTTCAAACCAATGAAAATAGAGTCTATTCTAGAGCAGCCAAGAAAAACAAAAGAAGAAATAGTGACTCTTGAAAATGTAGCTTCTAAGTTTCCATCTTTTATCATGCCATCAATCCAAAAAGCAAATTTTGTTAAAGAAGTCCAAAAATATCCTAGAATAGAAGAAGATCTGTTTGCTTCCAATTCTAGTGGCTATATTTTGGATTTGGATAAATCAACAAATCCAACTAAATCAATTCGAATATGGGTCAGAGTGTTATACCAAATGAAAGTAACTACAAAGCTCGATAATATGTCCATATTTGTTCTAGCAGAGAAAAGAATGGCCAGAATTGTTTATGACTGGTGGATTGGACCTCCTGAGTCAGAACGACAAGCAGTAATTGCAGCATGACTTTCTACTCTAGAGGTACTACTGAAAACACAGTTTGTCCCTAAGCCGATAGACGAGAAGAAGCAAATCATTACAGACCTTGCTAGAATGGAACTGAAAGATTTAAAATATATTGAAGCTTTTGGTCAAGATTTTATGGCCAAAGTTTACAAAGGAAATCTTTCAAATTATTCAGTTCAAAAAATTTATTTTTTGTCAAAATTACTAGGAAATCTAGGAGAGTTTATTTCTAAAGATATTGAGCTTCAAAGCAAAACAATAGATCATATTTACTCGATAGATCCTTTATTTAGGTGTAAAGAGAAAGTCAAATATCTCTATTGGAAAAAAAAAGCACATGACATAACTCCTAGTGCCAATGTTTGTCGTGCTGCTTTGCCATGGACACCATTTAAGAAAAGGAGAAAACATAAAAGGTATGGGAAATTCAAGACCAAGAAAAATGCAAATCCCAAATGATCTTTTAAAAATTTCAGATTTCTAAAGAAGAGGAAACAACCAAGAACCAGAAACATTGTTGTTTCATATGCAAATAGGAAGCACAGTATGCTCGTGCTTGTCCAAAAAGCACATCTGGTAAATTGAAATCATGTGTAGGTATTGAAGAATTTTGTGACGATTGGTCTATTGTCCAATCAAAAGAAGAACCATCAGATGGATATATGTTAACTGATGCTTCTTTTTCAGAAGATGAAGAGTTGAGCAATTCTGTTCAGAAAATGAATATTTGTTGTGATTGTTCTACTGATGAATTTTTAGTTGAAGATGAAGAAGAAGGGCTTCATTACAGTGAAGAATTTGAGACTGACACAAACAGTGTTGAAAATAGTGAAACAAAATCTTTATGTTGGTCTCTCCCACCAGAGAAAGACAAAGGAAAATAGGTTATCCCTATTTTCCCTCAGTTAAACTCTTTTTGTCCATATCAGAAAAATATTGGACAAACATCTTCAATGCTAGTTCCTGAATTCAACCCACTAGCAGAACAAACCTTTTTGAAGAAAATGTTAAAAGCAAATAATCTTTTGTATATACCAGTCTCCGTGTAGGCTAGAAATATTTGGATAGATCTTGATGCATTTATTGATACTGGTGGCTCAAACAATCTTGCCAAACCATCGTTGTTTAAAGGATTATGGAAACCTCTCCAAAATATCCTAATTTCAAAAACAATTGGAGGTACAGTGAATCTTACCCACCATGTGGATAATATCTCTTTAAAAATAAGTGGGAATATTGTCAAGATATCTTCTATACAACATTATGACCCATCTGCCAGTTTAATTCTGGGAATGCCATTTATTAATTCTGTTTTTCCCATGACTATTAGCGAAGATAAAGTTTTCTTCAATTTCAAAAAATAAGCAATCTCTATTTTGAGATTAAAATTTGCAGACTCTGAAGTAAGAAGAGAAAGCCAGAAGAAGACCAGCACAAGAAAGCCAAAAAATGATTCCAAATATTGGCAGAAAATACTGCAAATTTATGAAGAAAGGGAAGCTCTCAAAACAAAACAAAAAGTAGCAATAGATCCACAATGGAATCAAGAACAAATCTCTATATATCAGCGGTTAGTTAAAAGCTACTCAGAACACCCTCAGAAGTTTTGGGAAAAGGAGAGCCCCAAGCAAGAAATTGTGACTATGCATGATAATGGAGTGAAAGGTAAGTTAATTCCTTGTACTCCTTTTGATGAACAAGAAATCAGAAAACAGATTGAAGAATTTTTGAAGTTGAGATTGACTGAAACAAGTGTTTCCCATTATTCATGTTCTGCATTTTTGGTCCACAATCATTCTGAAATAGTTCGAGGTAAAGCAAGAATGGTGATTAATTATAAACCATTGAATGCAATCACTCAAAGCTTTCATTATCCCTTACCTCGTCAACAAGTAATAATGCAAAAAATTCAGAAGAGTAAAATCTTCAGTAAATTTGATATGAAATCTGGTTCTTACCAAATTCAGATTGAAGAAGCAGATAGACATAAGACAACACTCACATGCCCTGCAGGATTTTTCCAGTGGAGAGTTGTTCCATTTGGATTAAAGAATGCTCCTGTTGTCTTCTAGAAAAGAATGGACTTTATATTTGGTAAGTATGATTTTATCATAACTTACATTGATGATATTTTAATCCATAGTCCAGATTTACAAACACATTTGGCTCATCTAGAAATATTTTTTCAAGAAGTTCAAGCTCATGGTATTGTCCTTTCAGAAAAGAAAATGGTGTTATTCCAAAATGATATTGATTTCCTTGGAATTCATGTAATAGATGGACATATAAATATGAAATCACATGTGATAATAAAGCTTGTTGATTTCCCTGATGAACTCAAAGATACCAAAATGATTCAAAGATTTTTGGGTGTTTTAAATTATATCCATAACTACATTCCCAAGCTATCTTAAAAAGCTGCTCCTATTCAGAAGCATTTAAAATCAAGTTGGTCTAGTCAAGCCATTGCTGCTATCAAAAATTTCAAAGAATATTGTAAGTCCCTCCCAAAATTGCAGCCTTCAGGAGAAGGATTGTTAATTTTACAAGTAGATGCCTCATATGATTTTTGGGCAGTTGTTCTTTTTGAAAGAAAGGAGGAAAAAAAAGAAGAAGAATTATGGGCCTATGCATTAGGAGAATTTCTCCCTAATTAGAAAAATTAGTTTGTTGCTGAAAAAGAAACTCTTGCAATATTTAATGGCATTCAAAAATTTGAATTGTATCTTGTGCTAAGAAAATTCTTGATTAGGATGGACTCAATGAATTTTAAATATTTCTTGTCAACAAAATTATCAAGAAATATGGTCAGAGGAAGATTATTATCATGGAAAATTTGGTTCCAGCAATATGATTTTGATGTAGAATGGATTCCTGGAAATTCTAATTATATTGCTAATGCGCTTACCAGGGAAATGAATAAAGCTCGTAGAATTGGCCGCAGCGAGACAGAAGTCAGAGGAAGTATTTTTGATATTCTAGATCAGTCGGACAATCTTGTTACTTTGGAAAAAAGGTTCAAAATTCTCGAGAAGCATGTGGAAGATCTTTGTCTAGAAATAAAAAAGGTAGTTGGACTCAAGCTCCAAAGAAACCCGTGGATTCAAAAATGTCAAGCCTGGCAATCAAAGAATATTGGCATACTTCTTGGATTAGATCCTGAATTGGTAAAAGCATACTCTTTACCAAATATGAAAGACAAATTATATTTCAGAACACTTGATGATTTATGGTCCATACAGTATACTCAATCTATGATTTGGGTCTTGCAAATTTTAAATTATTATCAATTGATTGGTTGGATTGATTTTGCACTTGAAATCTTTACAAGTGTTAAGATGATGGACCTTGATGATGTTAACATCAAGATAGAAGTTGGTCACTTTTTACATACCTTAAGAATTCCAAATCTGTTCGAGGAAATGGAAGCATCGTATCTACAAATAAGAGATCGGGATTATATGCATTCAGATACTTTTCCTCAGTATGAAATATTCAAGCCCTTTGGAGATTGGGAAATAAAAAATGGTTATTGCAAGAAGAAATAGGTGGATAGACAATCTCAATGTGTAAAAAGAACTCTACAGTATATTAAAATCTTTTCTACACCATGGGATTTTAATAGCCCAGAGAGAAGGAATGTTATTGAGCCAAATCCCTTTTCACAGGTTTTCGCAAATCAGTTTTCAGAAAGTTCCACATTTGCAGAAAATAAGGATGAAGTAAATAGATATTTCGGCTAGTTGAAAGAATTTCCCACGCAAATATTGGCTGAAAAAATTCATATTATCAAAAAATTGATCGAATCGCAAGGGAAGTATCTTGTTTCAAAGTTTTCTGTGAATCAAAAGGAACTAATCACCGTTGGAGTAAGTTCAGGAAATTGGACTGCAGATACCATATGTTTGATTAGTCTGTTATTATCAACCAGGGTATGCACAACATTTAATTTTGAGTTTGGATGGTAAGAAGAGGAAGGTGTTAGTGATCACTGCAAAATCTGGGTACAACACACCATCGAAACAACTATTAGCATGTTCCATATTTTTAAATGGGAATTATTGGGTGGAATAGAACTACCAGTGCTACAGATGCCAGCTTTCTCAAAATCACATAAAGATTCTTTCTTGGATATTCAGATAGATCCTACATCTTACATCAATAGATGGTGAAAGAAAGATGATTCATTCAAATTACCCTACCAAAGCCATCATCCCTACAAAGATCAAATAAGGTTGGAAGTAGGACAGTCCTCTAAAGCAACTACAACATCTACAGCAACATCATCTTCAAAAGGAAAGGACATTTTGTATTTAGATGTGTACCAATATGCTCAAGACCCCACCGAGCCAGACTATGAAGAAAAATATCTAAAGATAATGGAGGAAGAATATCTACAAGAGAATCCATCTTCTAACGAGTTTGATGATTATGACTTAGACCGCAACCCTAAGGGGCCATGGTGATAGTCCTTAAGATTCCTTGTAAATAGTTGAAAGTTTGAATTATTGTACTGGAATATTGAGTAGACACTGTCGGACTATGACAATGCCGACAGGACCCTAAAATATTTCCACTTTGAATTATTATCTTTAATGTGCTTTTGAATTATTGTACTAAAATATTGAGTAGACACCGTCGGACTATGGAAATGATGACATGACCCTCAATTATTTCCACTTTGTGTCATGTCCAAAAAGAAAAAAAGAGTCTATAAAATAAGAAATCGGCAGAAGACAAACACGCGTTGTTGAACTGAGTGCTTCAAAATTCTGAGATTTCTTGTTTTCATTTTGTAATGCTCTGTAAGTTTCCCTTTTGAGTTAATAAAAGCTTCGTTTACCTTTTTACTCTAAATTGAGTTGTTCGCTTGATATCTTCTTCTAAGTATCAATAAGGCTGCAACAGAGTCATTAGTAAAGCTGTTGAGAGAAGTGCCTGAGGAGAGGCCAAGGTGTAGAAGACGTGTGCAGCAAGTGCTAGAAGATATCGTCTCAAGGAACTACTTTTATTAGAGGTTGGTTTTCTCGATTTTTTATTTTCTCAATCTGGTATAAGATGGATGATTTGAAGATAAATCTGAAGACAGAGGTGGAAGATTTGAAGACAGATTTGAAGACAGATTTGACAAAGTTTCTATAAGAAATTCTTACTAATGGTGAAAGGGTAGTAAAGGAAACTCATGATGAGAACAAAAGAAATGTTAATCATGGTTTCATAGACTCTAATGTTGGACCAAAGACCCACCATATTCCAAAAATTGATATGGGGAAGTTTGATGGCGAGGATCCCACAACATGGATATTACAAATGGAGCAAATTTTTGATCTCAATAATGTGCAAAACACACAAAAGGTAAGTATTGCTACTTTATATTTGGAACCAAATTAGTTTCCGTGGTATCAATGGCTTTTCTCTTGTAAACAAATTATCAATTGGGTAATTTTTGTGGAAGGATTGATAGCACGTTATGAGGATACAAAAAGAAACACTTTTTTTAGCCAATTGATAAGTCTCAAACAAAAGGGTTCAATAATGGAGCACATTGAGGAGTTCCAAAAATTGAACATAAGGGTAAAAAATATTCCAAAGGATCATAGGATTGATGTGTTCATAGGGTCTTTAAAGGATAATATCCAACATGATGTTCGCCTTTGGGAACCTGATTCATTAGAGAAGGCATTCAGGTTAGCAAGAAAAATGGAAAGCCAAATTATGGCAACTAGGAAGCATACCACTCACAACTATAAAGATGGAAGTGTTGTTGCCCCTAGTCTTCCACAACCTATAAGATTGACACCACAACAATTGGAAGAA
>APFE030044322.1:66441-81280 GCA_000404065.3 Pinus taeda | reverse complement strand
CGCCTCTGTAATTCACTTCCTTCGTACCATTCACATCCCCGGCCACCACCCTCTTGCTACTATCTCTGTCAGTGAGAGCCATTGACGATTTCCTGGTACAAATGGAGTAAGATGATACCGGACCGTTGAACAGACACAGTGCGGTGAAACTGTGTGATAAGTTAGCCGCAGGTCCCCTATTCTTATATGTCTTGCAACCCTTAAAAGCCAGAAGACGAATGTTGGCGGTTGTCGTAGACGTGAATAAAAATAAAGGAAGAAAATGAGGCGAAGCAATGGGCAATGTTGGAGGTCAAAGTCAAATATCTTTTAATTAATGGATCGCGGAGTTCATTACCCACAATCAATCTCGGGAAAAATGACGTTTCATGGGTTATTTGACGGGTACAAATTTCAGTTATCCATGAAATATAATATTAAAAACTGTTAATTGGAACATAAAATGTCAAAACGTTGGTTTTCCAAATTCCAAATAGAGGATAAGCATAAAGGGTTTGTATTCCGGATTCCAAAGTGCTCACCAAAAAAAATTCAAAATCCACAATTTTAATGTCGGGAGAAGGTTTTAGGTTCAAAATCCACAATTTTATATCCGGAGAAGGTTTTGAATTTCGTTAAGGGATGTGGATTACTCAAAACATAACCTACAAAATTATCCAGTTGTTTTCGCACCGAGTATTATGGATTTTTAAAGCATAATTTTATATGGGAAGAAGGTTTTAGGTCCACCTTTGGGGGCTTTGGCAAGGAAGGTTGTGAATTTCGTTAAGGGAGGTGGATTACTCAAATCATAACATACAAAATTATTTGAAGGACTATGCGCTTTTTAAGATAGAAGGGGCATGACCTTGTGGGTTGTTGATGGGCTTAATTTCATTGGACATGGCATATTTGTGAAAGGGTTTATATAATCTTTCACTTCTTAAAAATATTGGTACTTGTTTTTAATTATTAATATTTTAGTGATTAATTAATAATGAAATTAATTGATTGAAATTAATTTAGTATCAACATCATTTTATTGGTGATTTTATAAAGAGGTTAAGTTTTCCTTTGTTAGATGTTTTGAGTTTTGGTACTTTTTTTTAGGTTTAAGAAAGATAAATTTTTAGTTTATTTTTATCTTTTTTTCATAAGCTCATATTCTATTATTAATTCACAAAAATATTTACATCTCATACATAAAGATAACACCTCGAAAACCACACTAAAGGCATAATTTGAGGTTCCAACATATGTCTATCAAAATTTGTTGGGCACACACACAATATCTAGTAAGACTATTACAAAAGCAAGGTGTTCTAGCAATAGAACAAATAATACATAGAGCAATATACAAATTAAATTCAATTGAAAAGTAGAATGTTATTAGCATTGTAACGAGTAAGAATGCCTATGTTAATTTCCTCAGCCTAGAGGATCTATATCAACTAGAGGAGGTAGATTGTGCAGGAGAATAACTTCCATGCATTGCATGCACTCATCCATTGTTTGGTAGAATAAATGTGATTCCTCCATGTGAAGCACGAGTTCATCCTCACTATCATTATGCTTAAATAACACTTTTCCCAATAATTCCTTGAGGAGCCAATAGAGATGAATTGTAAGGAGATACTGTTTGTGGAGGCCTCTATTCCAGTCAATTTTGAGAACTGAATTGGATATTGATGACCTAACTTCTTCATTGGAGATATCTTCATGCTCCTTAGCCACTTCTTCTTCAATATCATCAATTTCATGTTGCACCACCATAGAAGTGTGTACTCAATATGTGCGAGCTAAAGCATGCACTCTGGATCTAGATCGATCTTGAGCATTGTTGAGGCTATCTAGACCCTCTACACTCCTCTTTGAGAAATTTTATTGGTGGGTCATGAGGAACAAATAAGGATAGATATAAGGTAAAAAGAAAGAGGGATAAGTCAACTCAGAGAGGGGGAAATGAAAAATGAGAGGGAAGAAGAAAGGAGGTGGGATACTCCATATGTATACCATGGAAAAGAGCTCAAAAACCAAAGGAATGCAGTGAAGGTGGGGAGGAAATCTGGGATATGATAGGCTTAAACAATTTATGGCTAAAGGAAAAAACCCTAGAGCTAGGGGTTTTTAGTATGATGGCCACAATATCTACATAAGGTTCCTCTCCTACTTCAAGTGGTGCCTCCCTTATAACCATTTTCCTTCTTTTAGTTTACAAAGAGGAGCGTTCAGTGATGAGAGTATTAGGAATTTCATTCTCCTACTTCAAGTGGTGCCTCCCTTATAACCATTTTCCTTCTTTTAGTTTACAAAGAGGAGCGTTCAGTGATGAGAGTATTAGGAATTTCATTTGCAACAAAATTCTCTCGGAATGTTTTCCAGAATAGAATATGGATCCATGTCTAATTTTTTTTCTCCAACCTATCCTCAATGAGTAGTTTTATTAATCCATGATGAAACAACCTTTCTTTTTGCATTAGTAGGATGCTTCTAGACATGAATTTCCATTTTGGTCAATATTTCCCATAGAAAGAAAGACATATTGATTCTCTTCCCTAGAAAATAAAAAAAAAAAATGTATGTGCTATAAAAATTTCATTGCATACATTTATTTTTAATTTACAAACTTTTGTACAGCTATTAAAACATCCCCCATTATTTCTTTAGCCATGTATGTGGGATACTCTAACTATAGTAAAAGATTTTTTGAGATTGTAACAAGCATCTATTCCAAATTTTCCTTGTTATCCTCATCCCCTTGAACCAACATTCACGAGTAGAAGGTATCTTGGTGAAGCTTCTATAGACTCCTTAGGGATTGGAAGGACCAAATTTCATATCCTAGATATGTGTCCATTGAGACTCTCAACAAATGCTTTAGTGGCTTTATCATTGTAACCTTGTAATTTCTAGCAAAATTTCATCCAATTTTCTTATTTAAATAATTTCATGCTCTTAGATTTCTCCTTGAAGTATTCAAGCAAATTTGGTTTTCTTTTAATCACGACACCCACTCTTATGATGCTCTGTTTTGGAGATCTAGTTCATTGGAATTGGATCACAGTTAGAAATGCCAAAGGGAAAATTTGTAAAACTTATGGGTGGTTTTGTAGCATCAAGATTCATGCACAATCATATTTGGATATGGCACAAATTGAAGGGTAGTAAATTTCCAGCAATATCTAGGATTCACTACCGAAATTGAGTGGTCGAGGTAATGGTTTGTCCTCCCCCCACATTTGAATCCTTACAAGTGATTCAAATCATACTAAATCATTTGCACATATTTTGATTAATACCAAATAAATAATCAAAATGTGAAAGATTAAGGTGTTTAGTTAGTGAATGTGATTGCATTTTGAAATGGAACAAACAATGATGATAGGGTAGGGTGTATAGAGGACTAAAGGTGTGCAAAGTAACTTTTTCGTTTTTTTTTTTTTTTACTTAGTCCCAAAATATATAATGAAAATTTTAGATATAAAATGTTGAACCTTTTAGTGTAGTTTCCCCTTTTACCTCAAGTTTGTGCTCAAACTTTTCTTATTGGAATTCTAAAGTGCTACTAAATTTTCGAATGAAACTCAAACTTTCCTCTATACATTTGTAGTTGTGGAACATGATTTGAGCCAACTGTATGCTATGTAGGCCACTCAGTGATGTATTCCTAAAGTTGATCTCGTGAATAAAATTTAGAAGCTTGGATCCAACCCTAGCCTTCAATTCAAAATTTCTTGCGAAACATCATCTGTATTAATAAGATGCTCCTTTGGATTCCTTGTATATGGATTTTATATATAAGGAGGTTTTTTAAATCATAAACTAAACACAAGAAAATGATGTTTAAAAGCAAGAGCTACAATAATTCTTAACATAAATGACATACTCATTCACTCTATAAATAGTTAATCTAGAAAATTATGGTAATAACTAATGATTGTGGAGACTAACCATGGAAAGAGTTACTAAATTATCCTTATAACATTTTTTTTTAAAGAATAAACCATACCTAAACTTGAATCATGTTGCTATCCTTCTCTTAGGTGAAGGAAAAAATCTAGAAAATACATCAAAGGTCTATTCTCTCACCTCTCTCTCTCTCTCTCTCTCTCTCTCTCTCCTCTCTCTCTCTCTCTCTCTCTCTCTCTCTCTCTCTCTCTCTCTCTCTCTCTCTCTCGCGCGCGCTCTCTCTCTCTTATCCTATGTGATTAAAAATTATATAGAGAGGTGGGGTGAATCATTATAATGAAGATTTTAGTTTTTTAAATGCAATCAAACATAATAAAATATCGATCTTGCAAACTCAACAACTAACACAAGATATGCGTAGAAATCCTTATGAGAAAAAACCATAATTTTTTTTATATGAAAGAGGTTGTCGCCACAAACCTACTATAATATTAATTTGCAGGCACCAACCTACATGATACAACAATCCCTATTGTTTCTTTATATGCACCAACGTGAAGGAGACACCAATTCCCTCCTTTTCTTTGTAGGAACCAACCTATCGAAGACACCAATACCCTATGTTCTTTTTGTAGACATCAATCTACAGAGGACACTAATCCCCTCTGCTTCTTTGCAGGAACCAACCTACAATATACTCCAATCCCCTCTATTTCTTTATATGCACCAACCTACTAGATACACTTGGTCCCCTTTGTTGCTTTATAGGCACCAACCTATAGGAGACACCAATATTCCCCATTGTCGCAAATATTTTTAGGAACAAAACTTTTTCACTTAATATGCTTACTTCTTCACACTGTCTATTAGTTACTTCTACTTTCACAAGTTTGTTTGACGTGTATCCCTTTACTAGGCCTATTAGTTACTTCTCTTTTCACTAGGTCTACCTACTACTTCCTTCCTCGAGTCTACTTCCTCCCCAAAAAATATTTTGGATTCCTCCAAATTACAAACTTGTACAATGTGTCATGTATCTAATTTTACAAAACTAGTCTTGAAATATATACCATAGGCAGTTAGATATCTCTTCTCCATCCCCTCTAGATTTCACTATTTGAACCATCTAAACAAAAACGTTATGGTGGAAATACCAAGTTGGCCTATTTGAAGTAGTTTTTATGAGAATTTAGGAATCCTAACTTCCTTAGACCATATCTCCAAAATTATATGGAACCAAGTTTTAAAATTTTAATCATAGGTTCATGAAGATCATCTATCTATATCCTACAAATTTTATGTTCTAAAACATCCCATAAGAAACATTATAGAAAAAATACCAATATGATATGTTCGATGATAATTTGGGAAGCCTAACTTTCTTAGACCATATCTCCTAAATTATAGTGAATCAGGGTCTAAAATTTTATGAATGTACACACACACACACATATCGAAAATTCCAATATGAATCGTTTACCCCATAAATAATATTTTTTCTTCCGCCTTTAGACTCCAAGAATAACCTGAAAATTTATTCGTCAAATCCTCTTTTGACCTCAAATATCTTCTTCCTTTAATTGATATTCAAATGAACTCATAGTCCATTTATTTATAGTGTTTATAAATTCACTTATGGGATTAAGTCATTAAAATAGTTGGGTTGACCTATTTGTACTTTGATTGAGTTATCATGGAAACATATTTCATATCTCCTCATTCCTAAGAATTAGAGGGATTTCCATATTTTGCTGGAAAGATCTGATAACATTTTTTCTAACCATATTCCGCATGCTCCCATTTGAAATAGAAAATTGGAGTAAAAAATATTTCAAAGACAATGTATCCACATGGGGCATCAAGAGTCCAAAACCAATATTTCCAACAATCATTTTCTTTGAATCTCTATCTAGGACATAAGTAGTCTCCCCTTGTCTTTGACATCAATGAAAACCATATTTCCAACAATATACCCCTTTTTCATTGATGGAAATCCTTAGTCAATTCTATAATAATACTGTAGAAATCCCCGCTATCTGTAATTTTCCATCTGCCTACAACTTATCCCCCTTTGAGGTCAATGGAAAAGGGATGCTCCCCTTGAACTTGTGATTCTCCTTATTTGTAACTCTTCTTCTATCTATATATTTTCTTAGTGTCTACAAATATTCCTCTATTTTCAACTTCTCTTAGTGACTGCAACTCTTCCTCTATATGCAAGTTCTCTTAGTAACTAATTTTTTCCCTTTGGTCTACTATCTCTCCTTATACTTGCATCCTCCCACTTTCACATCAATGGAAAAGGGTTGTTTTTACTTCTAGTTACAATTTCTTCTCTTGAGATGTTATGAGCAGAATAATTAATTATTATGTTTTTGTAATTCTACTTATTGTGAAACTAGGCTCTATTATGAATCCAACTCACAAAAAGATAGAAAAGATAGATAAACGACTTCAAAATCAACCTCTTCAAGGGGGCAACCTCCTTTAAATTACACAAATGAACAATTCTTGGATGATACAAATGACAATACCTCCTTTCTATATATAGGAGTTTAAGGGGTTCCAGTATAATGAGAGCCTACATAATAATAATATTGTAGGGACACAACAATAACAATAGTGGGCTTCAATGGGGCATAATAATAACAACATGGGGACTATAGGGCACAATAATATAATAAGGGGGTTGCACTAATAACAATAAGGGGTTATACTAGTAGTATAGGGACCTAACATGCCCTTCTCCTTTAAAAAGTATTGTCCTCAATGCTTGAGTAGTTCTGGATGATTTTTTATAAAATTCTCATCTTCCCATGTGGAATCTTCGGTGGGTAACTTCTTCCACTTGATGAGATACTCTAAAATTGATCGATTTTGTAGTGTCAATTTCCTGTTTTTGTGACTGCTTCTAGTTCCAATATTATTTTTCCTTCCTCGTCAAGTTCTAGGAATATTGTTTGAACTAGGATATTCTCATCTATAACCTTATTTAAGCATGAAAAGTGGAAAAATTGGTGTAGTTGGGAAGATGGAGGAAGCTCCAATTTGTATGCCATAGTACCAATATTTTGCAGCACTTTATAAGGACCATAGTACTTTGGTAAACATTTATTATCCTTCATAGCTTTCTTAAGGGACATTTGTTTGTATGGTTGTATTGGTAAAAATACCCAGTCACCTATGCCAAAACTTCTTTCATTACGATGTTGATCTGCCTGTTGTTTCATTCAATTCTATGCAAAAGTGAGGTTATCCTTTCTATTCTTGATATGTCCTTCTATATTGAGAGTTTGAGGAGTGGTAATTCCTACCAATGCATTACAAGATATGGTTAGATTCATTTCTTCCTTATCTCAGGCTAGTTCCTAGTGTGTATCCTCTTCTTTTGATGTTTCTTGATCCTTTTCTTCATCCTCTTCACAATCAATGCAAAATAATTTCTTCTTAGCACACTTACGACCTTTAGTGTATTTTCTATCACAATTGTAGCAAAGGTAATTTTCTCCTTTTTCTTCCGACTGTTGTGGTGTCAACATTGTAGGTTGTGAAAGGCTAGGAGCAAAAACACTTCCATCTTTATAATTGTGAGTGGTAGGATTTCTTGTTGCCATAATTTTTCTTTCCATTTTTCTTTCCAAATTGAATGCCTTCTCCAATGAGTCGGATTCCCAAAGACGAGCATCATGTTGAATGTTATCCTTTAAAGTCCCTATGAAGACATTAACTCTGCTTCTTAAGAATATCATTTACCCTTATATTCAATATTTAGAAGTCCTCAATGTGCCCTCCCATTGAAACCTTTTGTTTAATATTTATCAATTGCCTAAAGAAGGTGTTGCTCTTTGTATCCTCATAATGTGCTACCATTTCCTCCATGAAAATTGACGAGGCGACAAGTGTTTTATGAGAAAAAATCCCTTTATACCATAAAAATTGATTTGGTTCTAAATATAAAGATGCAATATGTACCTTTTGTAACAGTTTCACATCATACAGATCAAAATATTTCTCCATCTGTAGTATCCATGTTATGGGATATTTACCATCAAATATCCTCATATCGATATTTGGAATATGGTGGGTATTCAATCCAATGTTATATTCAATGAAATCATTATTAACATTTATTTTTTTCTCATCATGAGTTTCCTCTACTGCCTTTTCGTCATTAGAAGGCCTTTTTTGTAGTAGCTTTGTCCCACCTTCCTTCAAACCTTTCATGCCTTTCTTCAAATATTCCATGCCTTTCTTCAAATCTGCTTCCATACCATCAATATTAGCTTCCATGGCACCTATAAAACTATTTATATTAGCCTTAATCACATTCTTCAAATCATCCATCCAATTTTGCTTACTAGGTGTTTCTATTTTCTTGATTCAAGTCGTTCTTTTTCTTTATTTTAGCAGCTCGACCTTGAATCTGTTGTATCTCTAAAATTTCAAATCTCTAAGCTCTCCAATTGTGACCTACATTATCCCTATGCATCCTTTTTCCAATTCCACCATTCTGATCGAAATTGGATTCTCCAAGAAAGAGTTATTTCCAATCTCCAAAAATGACCTGATTATATACTTTTTCAGTAGAGCTAACTTGTATGAAGTTCCATGTGTCAGTGTTTTGACCTTCGGACCTAAACACACTGCAAAAAAACCTAAGGTTTGTCCTCTTTCTATAACCTCTTACTGAATTTCAATCTAATGCTCAGACAAAAATTTATGATGATTTTCTCAAGGTCACCTATTTGGGATGTAATTCACAATCCTACAAAAACCATAACTTCCTGGAATCATATCTCTAAAAATATACCAAGACAAGATCTTAAATTTGGAATTGATATTTATCACGATTTTGGCTCAAATGGGTTTTAATTTCAGCTTCTGAAACATTTTATAAAAAATATTATTACGACAATTCCATGATGAACTGTTTGGAGCATTGAAACCCTAGAATCCAAAGCTTTGATAGCAAATTTTTATGAAACCAACTCACAAAAGGATAGAAAAGATGGATAAATGACTTAAATGTTAGCCTCTTCAAGGGGAAATCTCATTTACATTACAAAAATGAAAAATTCTTGGATGATACAAATGACAAGACCTCGTTTCTATATATAGGAGTCTAAGGGGTCCGAATACAATGAGAGCTTACATAACAATAATATCGTAGGAGCACAACAATAACAATAGTGGGCTTCTATGGGGCATAATAATAACAACATGGGGACTATATGGGAACAATAATAGAATAAGGGGGTTGCACTAATAACAATAAGGTGTTACACTAGTAGTATAGGGACCTAATAGGTTCATCCTAGCAAGGTTGTGCCTATCTATCCTTGCATGCAAAATTTTCTCTTCTATAGTTCTTCTCTTGAGACTATTGCCCCTGTTTTTGAAAATCCTTATATGTATTATTTTTGGGACTCCTCCCCTTGAGGTTATGCTTCATATTTTCTACAACTTAACTCTTTTGATATGAATGGGTTTCTCCCCCTAAACTTAGCCTTCTCCTTATTCACAACTCTCCCGTTTTTTCTTTTCTTGCCAATTTAATTTCACCATTCACTTGTTGGGTGTGCATTATATTCTTTCCACAACTAGTCGCACGTGCGGGGGGGCGTAACCCCCCCAGTGTCGGGGGGTTTGCAAGGTTCAAGGTAGCACCCCAATTTTTTTTTGGGACATTATAATAGGTGGGAAAACCTACCTATGGTTTTGTGCATGGGTTTTGCACATGGTTTTAGGCATGATGGTTTTTTTCCCATGATATTTTGTAGATCCAATGAAGGGAACTATGGTTATGTTTTGATCTAGGTTTAATGGATTGGGGCTTATGAATGCTTCATCATGTATATATGTGTATTGTAACATTGAAAGAAAATAATGAAAAATAATTCTCCTATACCCAATTTTGGGATCCAAGGGAAGATATCTGTGTATTTGTTTTATGTTCTCACCATTGTATATTTTCTATTTTAATAATTCATTTTCATGTAATCATTGTGTAGGGTTAAAACCTACATCAATTCACTTTTAGCTGCTAATGGATATCTTGCAAACCTTCCATTCCATCGTCCTTCTTCTGCACCTCACTCTCAGAAGTTTCGATCTTCTCAATTTGGTTTAAGATGTTGCAGGACCTCTCAGTTGTATTTTACTTATAATATAAGAGATATAACACTCTCATACGAAAATATTCTTGTTTTCATTTATTAAGGACATATACATTTTCTGAAGTCCTAGTTACTTTTGCCACCAATCTTCGAGAACCTTCCTTCCTGATTTTACAACCTTTAGAATAAAATATTACCTCATGTCCTTTATCAACTATTTGACTTACTCCTATAATATTTTTCTTTAAATCTTTAATAAATAGGACATCTTGAGTTTTAGCTTTTCCATTATCAAGGTTAGCTATTCTTTTGCCCATTATTCAAGTTGATGTATTATCTCAAAGGGTGACACTACCACTTTTGACTTCCTTTAGAGAGAGAAATTTTCTTTTACCTCTTGTTATGTGACGTGAAGAACCAATATCTATATCCCATTGAATTACTTTGTTTTGATCACATAATGCTCAATCATATTCTTGTTGTTTTTGTTATTTCCTTCTCCATACCTTTGTTCTTTGATGAGTCTATTTCTAACAATATACTCTTGTCTACTTTGATTTGGAGGCCTTAGTTTATTGCTTCTACAATCACAAGCTTTGTGCCCAAAATTATTGCACTTGAAACATTTAACATGATCTAATAAGGAGGGAAATGAATTTTAATTTTCAACAACATTCTCATTAAAACTTCTGGGATTGTTTCAAAAAACCATTCCTTGAGATATTCTATGATATCCTACTTCTATTCCTTATATAATCATTTATTACATAGGCTTTGCAATCTATTTCCTTATGACCACATTTATTACATGATAAGTAATAACCATAAAATAATTTTTGAAACCTAGATGTGAACAACCTCCTTGGTGGAGCAAATTCTTCTTAATCCATTCCTAGGTCTAGTATGGTCTTCACTTTATTTCCTGCTATGTTTGTGTTGTTGATAGGGTCATGTCACTATTGATCCTTATAATCATTTTTTATTATATTTTCATTGTCACTAGATCCTTTGAGAACATTAGCATATCTTTTAGGTTTCTCTTATTCTAGTGTCCTTGAGCTTGATTCTCCTTTGAACATATCATGATCTTATTTACAGCCAAGACCTATTTTAATAGAGTGATGTCTTTAGTGGCTGAGAATGTTGTCTAAGCATTTAGTCCCATTTTCAAACGTTAAGTGCAATTTCAACTAAGCATTTTCCTTCTCCACATCCTTTCTTAAGGATATAACCTCTACTCATATCTTATCATAGTTTCTTTCCTTTTCTTTCAACTAAATTATTAGTATATCCTCTATTTTTTTGCTCTTATAGTTCTATATTTAAGAGGTTGATTGATGGTTCATAAAAATCATGATGTTCCTTTTCATATTTATGTAATAGATACTATTGGAATTATGGCTAAAGTGTTGTCCTTGATGGAAAATCACTCAGATGATAAATTATAGTGCAACAAATTTATTTTCAAGTTCACGGAATTTTATCCAGAGAAAAGTTTACTTCATGTAGAGAAAATTTCACGGAATTTTATGCAAAGAAAAGTTTATTTCATGTAGAGGAAAGTTCACGGAATTTCATGCAGAGAAAAGTTTATTTCATGTGGAGAAAAGTTCACGCACTTTCATGGTTGGTTCATGGTATTAGTCCCACAGTTTTTGATCCTATGGTTTTGGCCCGTGGTATTGGTCCATGATTTGAGGAAGAGCTTTCCTATATAAAGAAAAGGAGATCATTTGGCTTGGGTATGCTTTTGGGTTGAATATCTTAATATCTGAAATATTGGGTTATTATTTCAAAAGCTCGATCTATATGAAAGTGAAGTGGAAAGCGAATCTGTGAAGGGTGATCTCTCGAGCGTTCCAGCTGCGGAAGTGCGGAGGCGCCACAGGAGACGCCACAGAGGCGCCACAGAAGGCGTAGTGCGGAGACGCCACAGAAGGCGCAATGCGAAGGCACCACAGAAGGCACAGTGCGGAGACGCCACAAAGGCGCCATAGAAGGCGTAGTGCGGAGACGCCACAGAGGCGCCACAGAAGGCATAGTGCGGAGACGGCACAAAGGCGCCACAGAAGGCGCAGTGCGGAGACGCCACAGAGGCGCCATAGAAGGCGCAGTGCGAAGGCGCCACAGAAGGCACAGTGCGGAGACGCCACAGAAGGTGCAGTGCGGAGACGCCACAGAAGGTGCAGTGCGGAGGTGCCACAGAAGGCGCAGTGCGAAGGCGCCACAGAAGGCGCAGTGCGGAGGCGCCACAGAAGGCGTAGTGTGAAGGCGCCACAGAAGGCGCAGTGCGGAGACGCCATAGAGGCACCACAGAAGGCGCACTGTGGAGACGCCACAGAGGCGCCACAGAAGGCGCAGTGCGGAGACGCCACAGAGGTGCCACAAAAGGCGCAGTGCAGAGACGCCACAGAGGTGCCACAGAAGGCGCAGTTTGGAGACGCCACAGAGGTGCCATAGAAGGCGCAGTGCAGAGGCGCCACAGGAGACGCCACAGAAGGCGCAGTGCGGAGACGCCATAGAGGCGCCACAGAAGGCGCAGTGCGGAGACACCACAGAAGGCGCAGTGCGGAGATGCCACAGAGGCGCCACAGAAGGCGCAGTGTGGAGACGCCACAGAGGCACCACAGAAGGCGCAGTGTGGAGATGCCACAGAGGCGCCACAGAAGGCGCAGTGTGAAGGCGCAATGCGGAGGCGCCACAGGAGATTCCACAGAGGCGCCACCGAAGGCGCAGTGCGGAGGCACCACAGAAGGCGCAACTGCGGAGGTGCGCGGCGCTACAGAAGGCGCAGTGCGTAGCGACGCAGTCCAGAGAAAAGGAAATTGCGTATCTGTCTTAAGACTTTTGTTGACTGATTTTTTGTTGATAAGGTGTTCTGGGTTTAAGTTTACTGTTATTGTGGATCTGGTTATCTGGGTGACTTACTAGTACTTGATGATCATTTGATGTTTATGGATCCAGTATGAAAATTGGATGAAACGTGGCCTTTTCAGATTATGTGTTGTGCTTCAGTGTATCCAGTATGAAAATTGATGAAACGTGGTACCTGGAGGAGAGAAGATTGTAGGCCGGCGCCTACGTACTAGTTCTTAAGCTAGTACAAAAGCAAAGGGGAATGTTTGGAGCATTGTAGCAGGTAGCAACCTGCATACTAGTAAATGGATCGGCTAGTAAAAGAGCAAAGGGGGTTGTAGCTCCCGTACTGGTATAAGACTACAGCAGTACAAATATTGTAAAAGGATTTTCTTATTAAGAAGAAGATTGAGTTGACTTGCAGCAGGTGGTTTTCTCCCGCATTGGGTTTCCACCTTATATCATGGTTATCATGGTGTTCATGTGTGTGCGTTATGTGTGATGATCTATTCTATGTTACTGCATCTGTTAACTAATAATATGGTTGATAATGTTCTAATACACTCATTGAAGATCAATTAACTTAATCATAAGAAGTTGTGGAAGTAGCATATATGAATCAGAGTTTGGAAATGAAAAAGTTTTATTAATGTGATAATACTGATTCACCCCCCCTCTCAGTATTATTTCCAACAATTGGTATCAGAGCAGGTCTTTTGATAGAAGCTTGATCGCTTGAAGGAGATCCGTGGAACAATGGGAAAGAAGCTTAAGAAGAAAGCTCATAAGAAGAAGAAGACATCTCAGAGGAACTATGAAAGTGGGAGAATCGATTGGGGATTAGGTATAAGAAGCGTTTCAGATTCAGAATCAGATTCAGAATCAGTTCAGAATGAAGATGACCATTCAGGTATGAATTTGCTATCCTCTGATGTTCCAGCTATCCTTCCTTTTGGAAAAGATGAAAGTGATAGTGAGACTACTGAATTTGCTCTTATGGGTGAGCAAGAAAGATATCAAATAGAGGCAAAATTTAACAGGCTGACAAACAAAATTAGTGAACAAGAAAAACTTCTGAACATAAAGAGTGGTGCCCTCAAAGAAGCTGTTACTAGGCTAAAATCTCATCAAAAGGTATGCAAAGAAAAGTATCAAAAGTTGCAGGTTGAAGCAACATCTCTAAGAAATGAAGTCATTGAAAAGAACACAACAATCAAGGAGCTCAGAGATCGATCCAGTTATTATGAAAGTCTTGAAGCCACAATCCTCTCACTAAAGGGAGATCTTGAAGAATCAAGGAAGCGAAATGAAGATCTACATCAAAAAATTGAAAAACAAGACAGTGAAGTCATTAGCCTAAAATCCCAGCTAGAATGTGCCTCCAGAGTTCGTCAAATGCTGCAGAATGTAAATGAAGAACAAGAAAAGGAGATACTCAATCTAAGGCAACAAGTGGAAGAAGGAAGAAAGTTAGAAGAAATTTTGAAGAAGAAATGTCTTGAAAAGGAAGAGCAACATCAAGTTGAGGTAAATATTTTGACAGGTAAATTAGAAGATAAGGATAAGCTTTTACGATTTCAAGATAGTACTAAAGTCTTGGATGATATTCTTAGTAGTCAAAGGTATCCTGCTATCAAGACTGGACTTGGTTTTCATGAATCAATTGAAGGAGAATCTAGTGCACAAGGTGAAGCAAGGAACTCTAAAGAGAAATCTAAAATGATCAACAAGGAGATAAGAGGTCAACCCCATCAACAACCAAGGAAAGAGATTCTTAAAATAAAATCTTTTACTCCTTACTATGGAAGTAATAGTCGGCCACTTACTCAGATGAATAATGTTGAATGTTATGTATGTCATAATCTTGGACATGTTGCAGCTAGATGTAGAAGAAGAAGGGTTCAAGACCATTATGCAGAAAGATCATCACATTCAAGGTACTTTAATGGATATTGCTTTGCTTGCAATATGTATGGTCA
>APFE030044322.1:49501-64427 GCA_000404065.3 Pinus taeda | reverse complement strand
AAGTTCACGGAATTTTATGCAGAGAAAAGTTTATAAAAGTTTATTTCATGTGGAGAAAAGTTCATAGAATTTTATGCAGAGAAAAGTTTATTTCATGTGGAGAAAAGTTCACGGAATTTTATGCAGAGAAAAGTTTATTTCATGTGGGAAAAGTTCACGCACTTTCATGGTTGGTTCATGGTATTAGTCCCACAGTTTTTGATCCTATGGTTTTGGCCCGTGGTATTGGTCCATGATTTGAGGAAGAGCTTGCTATATAAAGCAAAGGAGATGATTTGGCTTGGGTATGCTTTTGGGTTGAATATCTTAAGATCTGAAATATTGGGTTATTGTTTCAAAAGCTCGATCTATATGAAAGTGAAGTGGAAAGTGAATCTGTGAAGGGTGATCTCTCGAGTGCTGCAGCTGCGGAAGTGCAGAGGCGCCACAGAGGCGCCACAAAAGGCGCAGTGCGGAGACGCCACAGAAGGCGCAGTGCAAAGGTGCCACAGAAGGCGCAGTGCGGAGACGCCACAGAGGCGCCACAGAAGGCGCAATGTGGAGGCGCCACAGAAGGCGCAGTGCGGAGACGCCACAGAAGGCGTAGTGCGAAGGTGCCACAGAAGCTGCAGTGTGGAGACGCCTTAGAGGCGCCACAGAAGGCGCAGTGCGGAGGCGCCACAGAAGGCGCAGTGCGAAGGCGCCATAGAAGGCGCACTGTAGAGGCGCCACAGAAGGCGCACTGTGAAGGCGCAGTGCGGAGACGCCACAGAGGCGCCACTGAAGGCGCAGTGTGGAGACGCCATAGAGGCGCCATAGAAGGTGTAGTGCGGAGATGCGACAGAGATGCCACAGAAGGCGCAGTACAGAGACGCCACAAAGGTGCCACAGAAGGCGCAATGCGGAGACACCACAGAGGTGCCACAGAAGGTGCAGTGCCGAGATGCCACAGAGGTGCCACAGAAGGTGCAGTGCGGAGGTGCCACAGGAGACGCCACAGAGGTGCCATAGAAGGTGCAGTGTGGAGACGCCACAGAGGCGCCACAGAAGGCGCAGTGTGGAGACGCCACAGAGGCGCCACAGAAGGCACAGTGCGGAGACGCCACAGAAGGTGCAGTGCGAAGGCGCCACAGAAGGCGTAGTGCGGAGGCGCCACAGAGGTGCCACCGAAGGCGCAGTGCGGAGGCACCAGAGAAGGCGCAGCTACGGAGGTGCACGGCGCCACAGAAGGTGAAGTGCGTAGCGACGCAGGCCAGAGAAAAGGAAATTGCGTATCTGTCTTAGGATCTTTTGTTGACAGATTTTTTTTTTGTTGATAAGGTGTTCTGGGTTTAGTTTACTGTTATTGTGGATCTGGTTATCTGGGTGACTTACTGGTACTTGATGATCATTTGATGTTTATGGATCAAGTATGAAAATTGGATGAAACGTGGCCTTTCAGATTATGTGTTGTGCTTCAGTGTATCTAGTATGAAAATTGATGAAACGTGGTATCTAGAGGAGAGAAGATTGTAGGCCGGCGCCTACGTACTAGTACTTAAGCTAGTACAAAAGCAAAGGGGAATCTTTGGAGCATTGTAGCAGGTAGTAGCCTGCGTACTAGTAAATGGATCGGCTAGTACAAGAGAAAAGGGGGTTGTAGCTCCCGTACTGGTATAAGGCTGCACCAGTACAAAATATTGTAAAAGGATTTTCTTATTAAGAAGAAGATTGAGATGACTTGCAGCAGGTGGTTTTCTCCCGCATTGGGTTTCCACCTTATATCATGGTGTTCATGTGTGTGCCTTATGTGTGATGATCTATTCTATGTTACTGCATCTGTTAACTGATAATATGGTTGATAATGTTCTAATGCAATCATTGAAGATCAATTAACTTAATCATAAGAAGTTGTGGAAGTAGTATATATGAATCAGATTTTGGAAATGAAAAAGTTTTATTAATGTGATAATACTGATTCACCCCCCCCTCTTAGTATTATTTCCAACAGATACTTCATCTTTTTATTCCTTATTATAAGTATTTTTTATTTTTATTTTAAGGTGCTAATAAGTTCTCCCTCAAGATTTACCCTGTCATCAACATATTCTTCTTCTAAATATGATATATGACTCTCTAAGGCCATGAATATGAATTATTTTTTAACATCATCAGATGTATGTTCATCGCTATCTTTTGATGAGCTTCCATCTTCCTTGGAATAGAAACTTCTCTTCTTGAGAGATCTTCCCTTCTTATTTTTATGAAAGTTTCCTCTGTTTCTACATTCTATTTCAACATCACTATCTTCCATTTTTTGCATATGGAAATTTAGAAGAATAATGAACTATTCTACCACACTCAAAACATTTGAATAATGTATTACGTTTATATTTGCCATGTCCTCTTTTCATCCTTCTCACAAATTTATCTTGTTCTTCATCTGATTTAGAGTTGAAATGATTATGATCCTTGTGTCCTTTTCTTTTCTTTAATTATTTGAAGGATTCTTCCTCTAATTTGGATTTTCTTTTTTCCTTTTATCATCTCATATGAGGTGAGGATTCCATCTAGTTCATCCATATTCATGTATTCTAGTTATTTAATTTCTTTGATAGATAAAGACTTTGGACTAAATCTCAATGGAAGAGATCTCAACATTTTCTAAACAACTACTAGTTATTCAAACTTTCCACGTAATCCTCTAATAGTGTTCACTACTTCATCTACTTGAAAGAAAACAAACCTATTATCTTTTCTTCATCATTCATCTTTAAACTTTCAAATTGCATGCCATGAGTTTGAAGTTTAGCCCTCTTTACCTTTTCATCTCCTTGATAAGTTCTGTTGATGATGTTGGAACCATGAACATGTCAAGGGATCTCCCCAGTAAGAAATACCAATTAGACCTCAAACTGTTTGGTGTAGGAGTCCCAACAATGCGTCGTTTGGTATTGCCTTGACAGTGGTTTATCACAAAGGAAAGTAAGATGTCCCTATTGGTAGAAAGGGTGTGACATATGAAGTAGGTCAAGGAAAGTGCATGAGAGGGTATAACACATGAAGGGTGAGGTGAGTGCGCCCCTTGGAAACCTGTGATAGCACAGAGTTAAGAGATGAACACATGAGCAAAGATGCACCACAACATGGAAGGCAAGTTAGCTAGCAATACAAAGTGATGGTTAAACCAACAACACATTTCAGTGAGATTCCTACATACATATATAGAAAATATCTACACATGCATCCGTAAGAAAATAGATACGTATATGATTTAGAATAAACAGATAGCTGAAATATGATACAACATATGCATGAAACGTGTTGGGTCTGTTATATTAAGAATTGTAAGTTCTAGTCATACAATACATCCATGACCAACCACTAGTTCTAACAATGGAACGTTACAGTCACTACCGCTTGCTCCTCCAAAGAGATATACTAGCTTAGCGTAGTGGAGAAGCCAAGGCTCGTTACAAGACTGTCCAAGATTTCTCTAAGATGCTCCTATTCGAAGCTTGGTTAACCAAAATCCTTTGAAATTAGTTATGAGGGACTATTTATAGCAACGAATGGGGTGACCCCTGAAATTCCCATTTTTGACCATTCATCTACCTTCATAACTCTTCAACTACTCCATGACAGTTACGTTCAACTATAGACACTTGAAATTCCACTTGACAAGACGTTACATTACAATTCATGTGCTTGTGTGAGACAAAATAGCTTGAGCAAGCCATGCAAGACATCATTGACACTCAGATCATTGTGGTGAGACAAACTCTTTGACATCCTTGTGATGGTCGAAGATTGTGAGCTTATGCCAAGCTTCGTCATCCATGATGGTGTCCATGTGCTCAATGATGACATCTTTATGAAACAAACTCTTTCATTCATTACATCTAGGTGCACTGATATGGCTCCTTCGTCCAACTCATTTGATAGCATGTGCATGGTCATCCTCAGTGTGACTGGACTAGAAAAATATTGATGCATAGTGTCGACGCTGTCTCCAAGCATGTTCTTATGGTTGTGCACATCAACTTGTCGAAATACATGTCCAACTCTAATCATACTTGCTTCTTGTCTTTGCCTCGGTGAGTGTGACGAATGGGTGGGATCACATGCATGCACATAATGACATGCATGATGCTACATTCCCTTGCATGTGATCAACAACACTACTCACCTTATTTGATTCATGCTAGCTACTGTGATGGATCTATAACTTATACAAGTACAGTTTCATCTGTCTGCATGATGTGCCCCCTATTGTACCTATTCCTATTGCAACTCATTCTCTCATCTATGCAGCTCATGTTCTCCCTTGAGTTCCTGCTTCAGCACATGCAACTTATTCTTTGTTCCTTTCTTAGCCTTTACGCGGCCTTCGTGTCACACTATCACCTCATAGCATCAATCTCCAAAGCTGCTTTTCATTATGAGTGGATCTACTTTGAACTTGCAACTTGGCTCTGCCTCTATTTTGTCAACAACCTTCCTCTTACATTCATCACGTGTAGGCGTGCTGCCTTCTGCTACTGTTGATGGTGCTACTTGTTGTGATGTTGTTTCCATTCATCTTGATACCCTTGCCCATGAACAACTTGATGTCTTTGTGGATAGGTAAGTTCATAGAAACTTGTTCGACTGCATCCCAAGTTGCCCTCTTAACGGTGTCTTTGAGTCTGCTCTCCTGGAAGTCATTCTACTTGTGATGTTGGGAGATGGATGAACACTTGTGATTCGTGGAGACATAGAAGCACTCATGGCAAGAAATTTGTCAGTAAGAAACCAAAACAAACTTAAGGAATAACTTGCAACATACCTGTGTGATTGATCCTTAAGGTTGCACAATTTCTGACAAGAGGTCAGGAGACTGAATGGAAAAACTATGCAAGGTACATTTCAGGCTATGGGGAGGTTGAATGACTATTGGAACTGTACAATGAATAGTCTAGCCTACCCTACTGAGGAATGAAACTGTACAATGCATAATTTTAGTGAGCAGTGACATGCAACCAACAAACCGCATTGGGGAATTTCTGGGGCCAGTAGGACACTACCTCCAAGAATTATCCAATGCAAGCCTGGAGGTCAATGCTCCACTAGACTTCTGCAGTTTCTTGAGTGAAGGCAAAGCCTTCGCTTCCGAAAATGTGCAGTGTTATCCAGGCAAGGCATAGTCTGGGAAGGGAGGCCACAACAACCGATGAATGATTGAAAAGATAAGAAGTCCGAATGCATGGTGAGATGAGTGCAAACAAGAGTGAATGATCATACATGCAAACAAAAAGTGCAGGATTCAGAAAACGGGAAATCATGCATGTGTGTGAAGCGAGTCACCACAACGACGACCATTCGTGGAAAAAAAATGACATGCATGCGACAAAAGTGAGATGTGAACGAAAACTGAAATGGTGCTTCTGCAAGATAACATACATCCAAGCAACAACAAATTCTCACTTAAATTAAGCAGAAAACACTCACATAAATCAAAACACAAAAAGTGACAGAAACACAATGCAAGACATGAAAAGCGGGCTTACCCCAAATTAGCTGAGCTAAATGTGCTGACGACTCCTAGATGCAATGTGGGATGTGAGAGCTACAAGTTCAATGTGAGGAATGAACTTTGTAGCATCTAGTTAATGAGTTTTGATAAAATTGAGATTGTAACGTGCACGCCACAAATATAGGAAAAATGACACTTAGTGGGAGGTTTCTGAAATGATCCTTACATGTAACCTCCAGTTTCTAAACATAGATCCGTGAATCAAGGGATGCCTTTTCATGTTTCCTTGGGAGAAGCAATCCATGCATGAAAATGAGTTTTTCTCAGTCCCGGAGGGAACTGATCAACTTGAAGGCACATGCATTACTCTGCGATCTTGGGATGAAAATCTGCACAATTTGTTGGTTGAGTAGAGATGGATGTCCTAGATGGATTACACAATTTCTAAGAGGAACAAGTGACTGTCTCCCAAGATTGTGCAATTTCTAGGCTGAGCAACTGTCCTCAGTTAGACCTTGCAATTTTCTCAAGGAAGCCTATCTCGTAATTTCTAAGCTGAGCAACTATCCTGGGTCAAACCTCAGAATTTTATCAAGGAAGCATGTATGACTGCATTGCACAATTTCTGAGCCGAACAGTGTGCCTCACTATATTTGTGCAATTTATGCTAGCTATTGAGCTAGCTTTCCTAGAGGGATTGCATAATTTCTGGGACCAGTAGGTGATTGTTGCCCATAATTGCGTAATTTCTAGGCTGAGAAACAATCTGGGATGAATTGCACAATTTTTGAGAGGAAGACTGTCGGGAATAATCTCGGAATTCTGGAGCCCATTTGGGTGTCCAACTGGGTTTATGCAATTTATGGAGGGAAGAATCGTTCCCCTCCAGAATTGTGCAATTCCCAGAGGGAGCTGCTCAACCAACAACTAATACTAAGTCCGAAAAACAGCCTGTGAAGGGGGTGAAACAAACGTGCATGCACAGGTTGACAAGACTCTATGCAATATCTGAAGTTGATGTGCTTGATAGTGAAAGACACGCTTCTGAGGATGGTTGGAAGGGAGGCTCCAAAACGAAGCTAAGGAAAAAATTTGGAGGGTGGTTGTAGCTGCTACAACACTTGGTGACACACTAGTAGAACTCCTGCCCTATGAATGGACCTTGTTCATGAAAAGCAAGTCTAACACCTATCAAAGTATTGCTCAGTTCTCTGGTCATCATGGTTTCCACACTTTCTTGATTGTAAGATGTAGCATCTACAAAGCCCTTGATCAGTCGACACACATTGTAAGCCAAGCCAACATAGTTGTTTCGATTGGGGATGAGGGGTATGACAGTACTGTGACAGAGTCACATAGGAATAGAAGCATTGCTCCGTTGCCAATAAGCCTAGTCCATACCCTAGCTGAGTTACTTGCATCACCTCTCTACACAGGAAGCCTTTCTCTTCTTTTGCCTTATTAATTTTTCACTTTGTTTTCAAAAATTTTCTCTTTTTCACTTTTTCATTTTTTATTTTCACAACTATGCATATCACTTCTTCATTTTAGAGGTGAAAGAGGGATCCCAACTTATTGAGAGTGGAAGAGGTTGTTTGTTTAGAGAAGTAGTTTATATATACCTCTGACGTGATTGTTAATGTTTTCCCCCTCAGCTTACTCTACTTGACTTAGATGACAAGGATTAACCCACAAACAATTAACTAGAGTAGGTGATACTAGTTAGCACACAAGTGTTGTGTTTTCAACAAGGTTCACTTCAAACAGTACGTATTTTTTATTGCATCATGGACTGAAGACAACAAGTTCTTCATGAGAGAGTGGAAAATAGAATACCAAATGTTAATAGTTGTACAAGTCCTCTTGTACTTCACCCAACTTGTTTGAAGAGTCGCACACAGTCCATGTGAAACTAACCTATGACATAAATAAGAAAACAAAGAAAAACACAAAGCAAGAAGTAGAAGAAAATGTGTATGGAAAGAAAGTAAGCAAACAATCAAGCAAGCAAGAAAACACACAAATAAAGAAGCAAACATGCATGCAAGCAAACAACTCAAAAGAAAACACCACTCCTACTCCTAAGCTAACAGTGCATGGGCCTGATCATGTGAAGTGATATTTCCAATGCAGCCACTGATGCATTGCTCGACCCATGTTGATGAAGACATGGTTCATGAACCTTGCAATTTCACAAACCAGTAAGCATGAAATATATAAGGATGAAGATGAACACACTTCAAGCTTTAGTGCGTCCATAGAAAAGAAGTAAGCAAAAGAGCATGACATGCACTCCGTGGACTTGCCATGGTGATGTGCTACACTACATGTAGATGTTGAGTGTATCCATTCTCTTGATTGTTACATGCAAGCAAACATGAGAAAGGTAGACCACTTACGTTGTGCAAGTGTGCTTGCTGTGTAAGATTCCTCTAGTGCATGAGCGAGGGGATTTTGTAGTTCGATTGGTGGAAGCAAAATATAGGTGTTTGATTGATATTCAATGCAAAGCAAAGACTTATGAGGAGCCTTACGTGTTTCAACAATTTTTTGATCAGAAATGAGACTAACCTCACGAAAACAAGAGCCTGACCTAACCATCAGCTTGGGCTAAAGGGCCTTGATAGTCTAAAGGGTTTTGACTTCGTCGATAGATAGATCATCATAGACCAGTGCCTTATACATATTAACAATGATTGAATCAAAATCGTGATCAGATGAAGAAGTAGAGAGATCATCACAACCAAGATAAAAAAAAAAAAATTAAGGATGTTTTTTAGCGTCCTCATGATTTGATGAATCATGTAGAGGCGTAGATGATAAGAAAGGATGTTCACCCTCTGTGTTTTCAAAAATGATAGATGATAGATTGGATATATTTTTAGAGAAAGATGTGTCCTCTCTACAATGTAATGATAGACAAACATCTGACGTGTCTTAAGAATGATCGGAAGTAGAAACATGCGGAAATGAGTTAACATAGGGGAAATCAGCAGTGATAGAATCACAAGGTATGTCAAGGTAAAGCAGATGAGGCATGGTTGGAAGGGATTCATCCTTCACCACTGCTTGTTTTTTAGATTCCCGCATAAACTCATCATGAATGATGGTGCAGTTTGGATACATAACAACAACTTCGTCTACAACTTCATCCTCATTCACAACAGGTGAGGAGTCCAAAATGGAAGAACACAAGGCAGTATAATATGAAGGATCAATAGAATGTGCGGAAGGAGGTTGAGGGAATGTATCCACGTGACAACCAATAGGATTGCAAGCCAAATCTATGCAGTTATCAAGAGCAGATGGGGCGGGAGGATGTGACAGTTCAATAGATGTGTGTGTGCATAATCTCCCACATCACTCTGTGGTGGTGGAGATGTTTGATGATGTTAGGTCCCTATACTAGTGTAACACCTTATTTTTATTAGTGAAACCCTCTTATTAAATTGTTGTGTCCATGTAGTCCCCATATTGTTATTATTGTGCCACATATAAGCCCACTATTTTTATTGTTGTGCCCTTACATCATTATTGTTTTGTAGCCTTGATTATATTATGACCCCTTAGACTCTTATATATAGAAAGTAGGTCTTGTCATTTGTATCATCCAAGAATTGCTCATTTGTGTAATGTAAAGGAGGTTTCCCCCTTGAAGAGGTTGGTTTTGAAGTCGTTTATCTATCTTTCTATCTTTTTGTGAGTTAGTTTCATTACATTTGGTATCAGAGCTTTGGATTCTAGGATTTCGCTGCTTCAAATAGGTCATCTTGGCTTTTTTGCTATAATTTTTTCACTACAAGTTTCAGAAGCCAAAAGAAACCATTAGATCTAAAATCATTCTAAACCTCGGGTCTGAACATCACATCTTGTCTCACTATAGTTTTAGAGTTATGATCTGAGGAAGTTAGGGTTTTAGAAAGCTCCAAATTTCATTCTCAAACAGGCCATCATAGAATTTTCACTATAATCTGTTTTATATGAAGGTTCAGACTCTAAAATTACAACTCATTTGAGAAGAAATATTGGTGAATCTCAGACCCGAATTTCAGATCTTGTTTCACTATAGTTTCAGAGATATGGTCCAAGAAATTTATGGTTTTTGCAAGCTGCTGAATTACATACCAAATAGGTGATCTTGAGAAAATCATCATATCGTTCTCTCTAAGCATAAGATTGAAATTTCGAAATAAGTTATAGAAAGAGGATGGATTGTAATTTTCTGTATATTGTTTTCAGGTCTAATCGTCAGAACAATGACACGTGGCACTTCGTACAAATTATCTCTACAAAAAAAGTATATAATCATGTCATCTTGGGAGATTGAGCATAACTCTTTTTTGGAGAATCCAACTTCAATTAGACTAATGGCATTTGAAAGAGGACACATAGGGCTACTATAGGTCACAATGTTAGGCCTTGGAGATATGAAATTTTAGAGATACACCAAAAATATCGAGCTTCTAAAAGCAAGAAACAAAATGAATTGAATCAAGAAAATAGAAACGCCTAATAAGAAAAATTGGATGAATGATTTTAAGAATGTGATCGAAGCTAAGATAAATAGTTTATATGTGCCATGGAAGCAGATTTGAAGAAAGGCATGGAAGATTTGAAGAAATACATGGAAGGTTTGAAGGAAGGTGGGACAAAACTGCTACAAGAAAGGCCTCCTAAGGACAAAAAGGTAGTAGAGGAAACTCACGATGAGAAAAAAGATGTTAATCATCATTTCATAGAATCTAACATTTTACTGAAGACCCACCATGTTCCAAATATTGATATGAGGAAGTTTGATGGAAATGATCCCATAACATGGATACTACAGATGGAGAAATATTTTGATCTACATTATGTGCAACTGTTACAAAAGGTTTGTATTGCATATTTATATTTAGAACCGAATCAATATTTATGGTACAAAGGCCTTTGTTCTCATAAACCACTTGTTACTTGGTAAATTTTTACGGAGGAAATGATCGTACATTATGAGGATACAAAGTGAAACCCATTTTTTAGATAATTGATAAATCCCAAACAAAAGTGTTCAATGATGAAGCATCTTGAGGACTTCCAAAAATTAAATATAAGGGTAAACGATATTTCATAGGAGCATAGAATTGATGTGTTCATAGGGACTTTAAAGGATAACATCCAAAATTAGGTTCACCTTTGAGAACGTGATTCATTGGAGAATGCATTCAGGTTGGCAAGAAAAATGGAAAGCAAAATTATGGCAACAAGGAAGCCTACCACTCACAACCATAAATATGGAAGTGTTTTTTCTCCTACCCTTTCACCACCTACAAGGTTGAGACCACAACAATTAGAAGCAAAAAGAGAAAAAGGGCTTTGTTACAATTGTGATAGAAAATACACTAAAGGTCATAAGTGTGTTGAAATTTATTTACATAGATGGGGAAGATGAGCAAGAAAAGGAACAAGAAACATCAAAAGAAGAGGATTTACACCAGGAACCATTCCTAGAGAAAGAAGAAATGAATTTGACCATATCTTGTAATGCATTGACATGAATTACCACTCCTCAAACTCTTAAGATAGAAGGGCATATCAAGAAGAAAAATGTAACATTATTTATTGATTCAGGTAGTACCCATAATTTTATTCATTGTAAGATTGCCAAGTATTTGAATTGCTTCTTATATCTAGCACCAGAGTGTCAAGTAATTGCTGGAAATGGAGGAACCATAAATTTCTCTAGAAAGTGCCATAATATCAAGCTATCCATGGGAGAATATGCCTTGAATAGTCCTGTTCGATACCTATACCAATAGGTTTCATATTTCATGATTGGCAAACTCAAATGTCAAATATGCTCTGCTTTGCTGATACAAAGATCCCATATTTCCAAGGAAAGGCAAGGTGTGTACATGCCTTCATGTCTATTAAATTTTGATGGATGGTCCAACAGTCTAATCTGGATCATGCCATGTTTCAATTTTTGTTGTAGAATAGAGAAAGAAAGTCTGTCCAAACTGTTTAATCTTGGCAGATCAGTAGTCAAGCAGAGAAGCTAAGGTTCCCAACTGCTTAATCTGGGGCCTTGGAAGACATAAGGGTAGTGCTAGATAGGAAATCAAAGGAAAAAGCCAATGAAAAGAAAAGGCACATAAGGGTTTGCAAGTCCAAGTGCACCCTCCAAGAAGCAACAAAAAATGCTAGGCAAATAGTTGGGTAGGTAGATGGGGTTGCAGAAGTGGTGTTCCTTCCAAACTGAATTTTGCTGATCAACACAAGGAAAACAACATAATGAAGCATATCTAACTTCCCTTTTTTCTTGATTCATCACTCATTACTAACATCCCTTCACCAGTTGTGTTTATGAAAGAAATTCAAGGTTTTATGTTGGTTCTTGATTCCTAAGAGCCACATTTCTTGTGCAAAATTCTTTTCATTTTGATCTACTCCCTAAACTAAGTTGTTTTCAAGAAAAGTTAGTAATATCAATCCTCATTCACTTTCTCCCTCCATATCAACCTCTAACCTTTATTATCTAACTCCCTATGTTACCCTTTCCCTACTATTATAAAACCATGGTGTATAAACCCTAAGCATTCTATAAATATCCCTTCGTTGGCATTATAGCCATATGATTCACTACCAGGGAATCAAATTGACATCTGGTCAGTTTGAGAACCAAGCCTAACTTCTTTTCACCTTCAGAAACTCATCTACTTAGCCAACCCTTCACTTTGCCTAAGAAACCTTGAAAAAACCCTTTTTCACCCTTAGACCCGCTCAAAATGAAAAATATATGGAAAAACCCACTTTTTCCTCCTTATCCTAAGTTCGGGAGCCATTTGCGCTTTTATATGAAATTGCATAAAAAACCCACTTAGCCTAAGTTCTTAAAGCCATGCGCTAAATTTGCAAAATTTCATTGAAAAACCATAGTTTTCCGCCTTATCATAAAGTTTTCGGCTATGTGCAATTTAATAAAGAAATACATTGGAAACCATGAAAATCATTAACATTTCTAAGGGTCCTGCCGGGCGCAAATCCCAAGGAAAAAAATATTTTAATACCTGCCCAACGCCGTATCATCCGCGCAGATCTTTGGCCCGTCGATCGTCCGATCAAGCACTTTTCATCCGACGGTTGACGTAGATATCGGACCGGCCCCGACGTCCGAAAGATATCGTCCGATATATGTCAGAGGCTGACGTCAGGCCTGGTTCACGTGTCGCCCCCAAATCGTATCGGAGCCCCCTCTGACAGATTCCTTTCCGTAGCAAAAGCGGTGCGATACGATACCGCCATGGTTTCCAGTTTTCCGCCAATCCGACTGCCTACGTCAGCGCCGCGTCACTGCCTGCATCATCGCCGCGTCCGCAACCTCTGTCCGCCATTGCTCCACCTATCTGCCACCTCATCACCCCCGTGGACCACTCATAGGTCGCCACGTCACCTGATGATGTCATGCTGACGTCATCCTACCCTGACCCACCTGATGACGTCATGCTGACGTCACCCGAAAAAGGCGCGAATGTCCCGAAAAAGCCATATTTTGTCAATTTTCACGTTCTTTTTGCACTTTTTGCAAAAAATGTTGTTGCACCCTCTGCATGCGTTTTACGACCAATTGCACCAACCTGCTCAAATCGACCTGGAGACCTTCGGCGTGCCTACCCACCTGCATCCGTGACCCAGACCATCAAGTTTACCAGGTATTTATCCCTGCAAGTCTTCTCTAAGCCTGGTTTTTGTCTGCAAATAACTAAAAACTCACTTAAGGCTCTGAAAACGCATAATTCACCTGTGAATTTCCTGCACCCAGTTCCCACTTGGAAATTTAACGGTCGAAATTCATTAGCCGAGCCTGTTTTAGCAAAACTTTCATTGAAAACCTGCATTTCGTTCGCGCAGTCGTGAACAAGAAACCCGGAACCTACATTTAATTATTGAAGAAGGTCTGTTAAAGACAAGGATTTGCCTTCTCAAGTGACTGGAGCAGTATTTCAATTGCTGCAAACTTACCCTGTCATCCTCCATCTCTCGAATTCACCTCTTCACTCAGGCAGTGCTCTCTTTCTATTGCCCAGTCTAACTAACAGCAGTCTACATACAAAACAGAGTCTAAGTAACCATGGAGACTCCAGTTGCAGCTGTGGCCCTCAATGTTGCCCCTTTGAATGCCCCTCAGAGAGAGATGGAGTGGCAGGATTTAACAGACCTGGATTACCAAATCTCAGAGGACTCCTTGACACACAGCAAGTTCCACCTCCACTTGTTGAATGAGCTAAAGGCCAAACATGTGGATGGGACAGATATATTGGGCATTTGGGATTCCTTCCTCCCAATCTTCAGGCTCCCCCAGGTCAACCAATTCCCTGACCTGATTCACCTATGTGTTGTATGCTATGATCCCACTCAGAGAGCTATGCTTGACCCTTCAGGCTCAGTTGTATTCTACATGACCCCTGAGGCCATTAGAGAGATGCTGCAGTTTAAAACTGAGAAGAAATTGGTTCCCTTGTCTTTGTTGGATTTGATCAACCAAGGAGCTAGAATGATGACAAATGCACAGATCACAAAGCTGAACCAATTGTTTATCAACTCTGACACTGTGCAATATTCTCCTATTTTTGTTGGTTACCTCAATCAATTGGGTGTAGACCTTGCAGATATGATCAGTTCCATCTTAGGGTACAAATCAGTGGAATATATTGATGAAACTGTACTGGTGATGATGACTATGTTTTCTCCTGGCAAAACTCCAATATGTTATTACTATGCCACCTACATTTCAGATAAGATGCATGAACAGTTTATGAACCTGTCAAGAGAGAAGGTGTTCAGATACACCTCATACATCTACCACTTAATTCTATATTATCAGCATGAGAAATTCTCCTTCATTGTCAAAAGAACTGATGCACAGGGCAATCCAAGGTCGGTAGTGTACTGGAGCTCAGTTTTTCACTGCAGAGCCTACTCTCCATACACTTACTATGAGTTCATAGACCTCTTCATCCACCCAGCCATGTCTCTGTTCCTAAGCTCGCCTCCTCCAAGACTTACTGATGAGATGCAGAGAATCCTACAGTTGTCTAAAGTGTACAGCATTGGGGATTGGTATTTTTACCAAAACTACACCATTATCAGAATATATGGTTGTGAGCTACCCCCATACAGACTGCCCAAGTATGTACCCATGAGACTATTTGCCCTTGAATACTTCAGGCAATTTGGGAATGCTGATATGATACACTTCTCGGGTAAGGGCAAGAAGGCACAGCTGAAAGTGAAAAATCAATTGGGCCACCTTGTTTTGAACAAGAGGGAGGAAGGTTGGAAAGAAGTTGATAGAAAGTTAGAAGGCCTTGGCCTAAAGACCAGTTTCCTCTGGAAACCCTATGACCCCAATCACTCCATATCATTAAGAAGGGTCAAATATAGGCTCTCTAGTTATGACCATGTAAGGTTGCCTCA
>APFE030044322.1:2636-39326 GCA_000404065.3 Pinus taeda | reverse complement strand
TGCCTAGGCAAGGTTCATTTCCCTCTCCTAGGGTTTTGAAGGCAATTTCTCTTGGACGGTCAAATCAATGGAAAAACATGTTTCCTGATGTTCATACACCTTCCCCTATCCTTAATGTACCTTATCAAGCACTTCCCAACACTCATATCCCCCAAAATCCTCATTTTTGCACAAACCCTAGTTTCTTGCTACAACGTGGCAATTTTCTAGGTTGGGCCTATGTTTTTCCCTTTTCGACCCCTTCCCCTCACTCAATCTTTGAGATTCCACTTTCCCCTGCTTCCTAACATCCCTCCCTACTTCCAAAAATTTCCTCAAGAATTTAGAAGCCCCTTATCCCCTTCATTTAGCTTCATTTCGACCAAAACCCTTGTTCCACACATCGGGATAAGTTTCACTAAAATGATGTTTCTGAGCAATCAAAGATGATTTTTTCAAAACTGAGAGAGGTTTTTCTCCAAAACATGCCAAGGAACAAAACCATCCTTCACATTTTTCATAGGTGTCATGGTTTTAAACAAATGTCAAAAATACCGGCGAGACCGAAGGTGCTCCAAAGACGGTTGGCTAAAGCACAAAAACGAAGGAAAACGCCCGATCCACTCCAAATTTTGGCCAAATCCTATTTGAATGAGCATGGTACTTGATTGGGGACTCCCAGCCCAAATTTCAAGAAATTTGGAGAAAATTTTGTCATTTGTGAATTTTTTGTGCCAAACACAGGTTTTTCCCATTAACGGGTCTCACCCCCCGTGAGACCCTTCGTCCCGGCAACTCCATTTGACAAAAACTCAGCATTTCCAGATTTTTCATGCAAAGTTACATATGCACATGGATGGACTTGAGATTTTGTGAAGTTTTGGGCTTCCAGAAAGTCAAAAAACATGCAAATTTTGACTTTCTGCCACTTTTTTCAACTGCAGAAAGCGGTCTTGGGCGAATTGACTTTTGACAGGGAAAATGAACTCCAAATTCAAAGATTCCAGTTGGGTTGGATAGTAGACTCATAGACCTTTCCAACAAGCCCACTTTTGTTCAATTTGGCCACATTCAAGTGCCCCAAACATGGCTCCAAAGCGGCGCGACCCGTCAGGCAGAGGTGCGCGACCCGTCAGGCAAATTTTCTCAAAATTTCACTGTACAGCTCAGAAAAACGCAGATTTGACCATGTTTGACTTTTTGGGGTGGATTATTATCCTATTTGATGTAGTTAATGTACTTTTATGACACTTTTACTCTTATGTATCTCTTCTAGAAGATTCATTCATGAAATAGGTGAAAATTAAATGAATTGGTTTCCTAGTTTATAGAGGCAAGTTGTTTTGACTGCCTAGATTTTAGTGCTAAGTTTATAAGTGGTTGAAACAGCTCCTAGAAGGATGCGCTCGACCCCTAGAGGCAAGGAAAGGTGTTAGCTTGCCTATATTATGTATTTTCATACTCATTTTCAGGGGTTGGAAGGTTGGACTCTTGAGGGAGAAGCTATCATTGTATTATTTCACTGTATCTCTGCAATTTTTGGCTAAGGAAGACCAGGGTTTTGCAGTCCTTTTTTGGATTCTTGTGGTTACATGTATTGATGGTGTGTTTCTCTATGTACCTGTAAGTGTGTTATGTGAATCATTTCCTTTCTTTTCCTTTTGCATATTAAACAAACGAAGTGTTAAAGTAAGAATTCATGACTGTCATGCTCTGCTTTTAAGTTTGTTTAATTTCAATGTTTTCTACTGTTTAAGGAGGATTCAAAGTTATTGTTTGCCCTCCTTAGCTCCTCACCTATCTTTCTCATCCATTCACCTCATCTTAAGGCATCAATACTATCTCCTATCTCGTCCCAAAGAACCCCCTGCAGAAACTATGTCAAATCCTCGCACCCAAAATTGCCATCCCCTCAATTTGCCACCAAAAACCCAAAAAATTCAAAATCAATCCTTCTAATCAGTTTACTAGCCTAATATCAGTGTTACCCTATTGGTCATCTCATTCATTGAAGATTTTACTGAGATTGACTGGAGAGAGCCTTCTCCTGCCCCGTAGGGCTAGCTACGAGGCTAAATGGTTTGATGTTGCCTTGAGGTTTGCCTTTTTCATCCCGAGGTGAAATTTCAAGCGTTAACACCTAAAACAAACTAAGAAGGATAATAAATTACCACCAAAGTATTATGGTCCATACAAGGTATTACAAAATATTGGTACTATGGCATACAAATTGGAGTTTCTTGCATATTGCCGAGTGCACCCAGTTTTCCATGTTTCATGCTTAAAGAAGGTTATAGGTGAGAAGCTCCCTGTTAAAACAATATTGTCAAAACTTAACAAGGAAGGAAAAATCATATTGTAACCTAAAGCAGTCATGGAAATAAGAACTTGATAGCCACAAAATCGATCAATTTCAGAGTATCTCATCAAGTGAAAGAACTTACCCGTTGAAGATTCCACATGGGAGGGCGAGAATTTTATACAGAAGCAACCAAAACTACTCAAGCATTGAGGAAAACACTTTTTAAAGGAGAGGGGCATGTTAGGTCCCTATACTACTAGTGTAAACCCTTATTGTTATTAGTGCAACCCCCTTATTATATTTTTGTGCCCATGTAGTCCCCATATTGTTATTATTGTGCCCCATAGAAGCCCACTATTTTTATTGTTGTGCCCTTACATTATTATTGTTATGTCAGATCTAATTATATTGTGACCCCTTAGACTTCTATATTTAGAAAGGAGGTCTTGTCATTTGTATCATAATGTAAAGGAGGTTGCGCCCTTGAAGAGGCTAGTTTTGAAGTCGTTTATCTATATTTTCTATCCTTTTGTGAGCTGGTTTCATAACATATGAGGTGAAGGTGGAAAATCACTTGTGACAACAACTATGCCTGCTTGTGGTTGCATAGATCCATCACCGAGATGTGCTAAGTGGGGTTCGAATGATTTCAAGCATTGCGGATTTTCAGATATGTGAAGAAGATCATCAAATATTCGATAAAGAAATTCCAAATCAATTTCATCTTCAGGATTCGGTATGCAATATTACAAAAGCGTGTGTAAAACTTCTCAATGGATTCCTCAGGTGCTTTTCGTAATTTCAGAATTTCTTTCTTGAGTGCTTTACGGTTAAGGTGATTGAAATCATGGTTTATCTCTGCGACCATATGAGAAAGAGAATGGATATATTTTTCAGATAGCATGGCACACCACTACATTGGGTGCCCTCGAAGCGTGTAAATGAACAACACAGAACTCATGTACTCTTCAAAGATTACATGTCTTTTGCACGAGCCTACAATGTTGGCCGCATGCCTAACCAAGGCTACATAGCCTCCAACACCATATGTTCTGTGTGAAAAGTTATCCCAGAGATTTTCCGAGATAATGAAGTCATTTCCATAAGACATACACTCCGGAAGAGAAACTATGTAGTTAGTCATGATGGATATGCAAAGATTAAAAAAAATGTGAGGATCTATCCCTCCTTCTAGTAACAAAATGTTGATGGTGTTGGACCTGCCAACATGTCAGGGGATCTCCCCAGTAAGAAGTCCCAGTTAGACCTCAAAACTTTTGGTGTAGGAGTCCCGCAGTGGGTTGTATGATATCAATTTGACTGCGGTTTCTCACAGAGGCAAGTAAGATGTCCATGTTTGTAGCAAGGGTGTGACATATGCAGTAAGTCAAGGAAGGTGCATGAAAGGTTCTAACACATGGAGGGTGAGGTAAGTGTGCCCCTTGGAAACCTTTGATAGCACGGAGTTAAGAAGGGAACACATGAGTGAAGATGCACCACAACATGGAAGGCAAGTTAACTAGTAATCAAAACTGAAGGTTAAACCAACAACACATTTCAGTAAGATTCATACATACATATACAGAAAATAGTTATGCATGCATGCATAAGAAAATAGATACACAATCATTTAGAGTAAACAGATAGCTTAAATACAATATGACATATGCATGAAACGTGTTGGCTCTATTATAATAATAAGTGTAAGTTCCATTGATACAATACATCTATGACCAACCACTAGTTTTGACAACAGAACATTACAGTCACTGTCGCTTGCTCCTCCAAAGAGATATACTAGCTTTGTGCAGTGGAAAAGCCAAGGCTTGTTACAATATTGTCCAAGATTTCTCTAAGATACTCCTATTGGAAGCTTGACTGACCAAAATCCTTTACAATGAGTTATGAGGGACTATTTATAGCAAATGGTGGGTGACCCTTGAAATTCCCCTTTAGGATCATTCATCTACCCTCATGACTCTTCAACTACTCTCTGACTATCACATTCAACTTGTTAGAGTCAGTCTTTGCAGCCTCCTTCCAGTGATCAAACATGCTCTTACACAAGTGATTTTAAGGTGTCAAGGTCAAATTTTATCATTTCAGTGAGTCTTCAAGTAAAATTTGGTCACTAGGCATTAGGTATGGGGTTTGATTTTACCCTTGTCAAAGTTGTCCAAATGACATTCTATGTCACTATTCAGCTGAGTCTACCATCATTTAAAGGGTTGCCATCATCATGTCAAGTTCCATTGGGTCATTTCACTCCTTGTTCATGTTTCAGTTGTGCCCAGGCAAGGTTCATTTCCCTCTCCTAGGATTTTGAAGCTAATTTCTCTTGGATGGTCAAATCATGGGAAAAACTTGTCTCCTGATGTTCATACACCTTCCTCTATCCATAAAATACCTTATCATACACTTCCCATCACTAAGATCCCCAAATTCCTCATTTTCATACAAGCCCTAGTTCCTTGCTCCAACGTGGCAATTTTCTATGGTTGGGCCTGTGTTTTGCCTTTTTGGACCCCTTCCCCTCACTCAATTTCTGAGATTCCACTTTCCCCTACTTCCTAACATCCCTCCATACTTCCCAAAATTTCCTCAAGAATTTAGAAGCTCCCTATTCCCTTCATTTCGCTTCATTTCGGAAAATCCCTTGTCCCACACATCTGGATATGTTTCACTCAAATGAGGTTTTTGAGCAATCGAAGATGAATTTGCGAAAACCGAGAGAGGCTTTTGTTGACAACAAACTGGAGAAGAAAAACCTCAAAGTGGATTATGGAGTAATATAAAAAAAAAAAAAAATTTATTTATTTACCATACCTTTGGTTTATTTATATTGTTATTTATTTAACATACCTATTTTATAAATATGGTATTTATGCAATGGTGTTGAAATGATATTTTGCGCATAGGTTTCACTTAAATAAAACCTATTTTTTGAGTGTTCATAAACCTCTTTATAATTTAAATTTATATTGTGTTGATACATAATAATAATTAGATTGATTTTTAAATAGGGTCAACATTAGATTAAAAATGTTAAAGGTTAAATATTACATGTTAAATAGTCCGTTGTAGAGCGCCTCTTGGCACAATAACTATGTATAAATATAATAATCCCATTATTAATTAAATATTATTTTATAATTAGCTAAATACTATTTCATAATTAATTAAAGTAAATAAAAGATTTTTAAAATTAAATAAAGAGTAAGACAGCTAATAAAAATATTGAATTATAAATAACCACAATAAATGAAATTAAATATATAATACAAATATAAATAATTCCGAATTGGTATATAATACATATCTAAATAATTGTTTTTTTTCCAAAGAAAAAATCGAACTTTTCATTAAAATAAAAAGTTACATAGTATATGCAATTATGCATTCAATTTGGTTGTATGAAAGCAGATCATAAAGCTCACAGGATACAATCCTGCCTAAATGAAGAAAGCAAAATGAGTTGTTCATGATATCAGGAAAGCAAGAAAAAAGAAACAAATATTCCAACTGGCCTAAGCTTTCCTACCCTTCTTCTTCTCCACTTTTCTCCAACCATCAACGTTGGGAGTGGAGTCAATAATGGCAATCTGGTTTTCCATTGTGTTGGTTGGTTGTTCCTTGTATAAATCCGATCCTTCGGGGCTGTTAGTTCATTTGGTGCCACTTATTTCAAGTTGGAGTTCTTGTTCCTGTTCCAAGTTGTTCTCTTTTTCCTTATTGTCCTGAATTTTATCTTCTACTGCATTGTGTTCTTCTTTCTTTGGTGTAGGTGCCTTCATTACTGAATTTTCTATATTCTGCCATCCTTTCAACTTCCTTTGTTGTTGCTTACTCCTATTGGGGTTGGTATGTGGACATGCATTGTACAGGTGACCTGTTTTTTAACTTCCCCGTCATCAGAATGTTGTTTTTTCAATGTCCAAGGGTCGTGTCCACTGTGTATTATTGAAATTTAGGATTATACTTTTTGGTAAGCCTTGGCTGAGATCTACTTCGACACATATTCTAGTAAATGTAAATATTCCTTTTAGGTGTCTCTCTACATCGATCTTTAAGAGTTTTCCCAAGGTATTTCCAATAGCAGTTAAAGCCTTTTGATGTGAAAAATGTAAAGGGAGGTTATGCAAACTAACCATACTCGCATCCTTGATACCACCATAGTATTGGCATCAAAATCAGGAAACCATGGGGTGATGAATAGTCCAGCACTACCCCAGAACCATGGCCCTTGGTTGAGGATTATTTCCTTTTCCTCTTCTATGTGAAATCTTACTATAAAAAACCCCTTAGGGTATAGGTAGATTTCACATTTTTTTGTCCAAACCATATGGATCCATTGATGCAATACATCAGCTCTGGGCCAAAAACCATTAAATCTACAAATAACTGCGTATTTGTGTAGATATGAGTATATAGCTTTTACCTGTGGTATATCGATGGAGATAGATGGGCTCTCTGGAGTTTGATCTACAATGTAAGGCCCCGGGGGTTCAGTGGCAGCTGTGGGATTTGTTTTCCATTTTCCCTTGGCTGCGTCCTTGAAAGACCCTGGATTTTACGAGCTAGTTCCAAAGCTTTCAGTACCTCCTCGTAGTCTCATATTGAGAATGATTGTAGATCCTAACTTGATGTTGTAATCTTGCATGGTTTTTTAGTCCTACAAAAATCTACCCCCATTTAGTAGGTGTTGTTTCCCAGCCGGGTAGCCAGTCTGAATGACAATGTTATTCTTTAAATCTGTAAAATTGTCGTTATCATAAGTCCATATCACAGTTGTTTTTCCCTTGGGCGTTTTAACAAATATTTGAAATCAATTGGGAATTGTCCCATAAGAACCAGAACTGGCAATCTGGGGCATCTAGAGGTTTTTCCTTCCCGTAATAGATGCTTCAACTACATCTGCTCCAATCATCTTACAACAAACTTGTATGGTTTTTACGATCATCGCTCGGCACTTGCTCCTAGTCGTCAATGGCCTGAAGTAGTCTATCTCTACCTTGATCTTGTAGACAGATATGTGGAGCGTCCATGACTTTTGGAAACCATCTGCGTCTGATCCGTAAAGAAGGATCTGCATGCCAGATCCAGGCATTAGCACTACATGAGGCCTGATATCTAATCCCCCAACTGCATGAAAGCTTCGATCTAGCCCTAGCAGGCTCACCTCCTCTGATTACAAAATGATGGTGACAGTCATCGCTTGGAGGCGATCGCAGATCTTGGTCTCTTTGGGGAGCAGCCATTCCTTGAGAATCCGAGTCATGTCAAACCTATGGGAAGAAAAATCCATGGCAAAAAATGTAGATCCGATCCCAGATCCAAACTCCAATGCTACCCGTGGCCCGAGATCTGTTCTCCCAATAGCAGAGAGACTTCCATCTCAACTTGGGTATGTCCCCTCCTCCGCTTGGAGGTAGTCAGCATCAGTAATCGCCTTGAAGAAGTCACTGATGCTATTCTGCAATCTCCTTTCAAGATAGATCTTGGGTGACTACACCCTCAGCTTCCCCTTATTGCAGCCATCTAATTCCCTGCGAGGTGATTCAAGCCAAGGGCTGCTGGATTTGACGATATAGTCAACATGGATGGGTTTCCTCATTGTGGCCTGCTGCATATTGGGCTCGGGAGGGATCGAAAACCACCAAGAGTCGCAAAGAAAATCTTCAATTCTAAAAAATCCCTGGTCTCCAAATCTAAATAATTGTTAATGATGATATACAAAGAAATTTTTAAAACAATTTTATGGGGGGAAAAACTTTGGTGACTTGGAATAAATTCACTAAGTTCCACATGCAAATATGTAGAAAATCAATAGAGAAAAAAAAACATATGGAAGAAGTTGAAGATATTAATTTTATTTAAGATCACTTGGATTACTGAATGTCACATAAATAGACTATTATTTTTGCTAAATAAATGAGAAGATAAAAGACACAATATAAATGAAAAAAAATTCAAAATAAAAAACATATTACAATCTCTTGGTTGTATAGTCGCACACTTGATAACTTAAAAACAGGGTTGAGAATAAAATACCTTTATATATATTAGATCTTACAAATATCTTGAAGCTTAACTAAATTATACATGAACATGATCGAATAGATTAAAGGACAAAACAGACAACAAATTACCATTAGAAAACTTTAAGATGGATACTAACCCAACATCTAACATTAGAGCTTCCTTGGATATTCCTTGTATGTATGATAAACTTGCACATCATCATATTGCTCCTAAAGCTAGTGGATTTTACTTTGCCATGATTCTAAATGAAAAACCCTTAGTGTATATATGAAATAATTCAAATAGGTTTGGGCCTTAGATTGGCTTGATGTTTTCTCTAAATTTAATTATATCTTTGGGGCTTTGGCAAGGAAAGTTGTAATTCAAAAACATATACGAAATAATTCAAATAGGTTTGGGCCTTAGATTGAATCTTCAAATAAGAGTCTAGTAAACATTATTAAGAAGTTGTTAGAAGAGAACAAAAATTCATGGCACAACAAGTCAATAGATGCACTTTAGGCTGATAGGATCACAACAAAGAAATCAATTGGCATGTCACCATACCAACTCATTTATGGAATGGATGTTTTTTCTCCATCCTCTTTGGGCATTCTAGTCACGAAGATAATTCAAGAATTGTAGGTTGAGCCAAATGACATCCAAAGGAGAATTGACCAGATAATCCAATTGTAGAAATCTAGGGAAGAAGTCTATAATAAGGCCTAGGTCATCGAGGAGAATATCAAAAAGGTTTTTGATAGAAGAACTAAAGCAAATGATTTCAATTTGGGTGGTAGAGTTTTAAAGTGGGATTCAAGGAGGACAAAGGAAAACATGGAAAATTTGACAATCTATGTATAAGACCTTATGTATTTTATGCTTTTAGAGGACACAATTCATTCTTTCTCAACCATATAAATGGGAAAGAAATTCTTAGTGGACCTATGAATGGAAGAATGTTGAATCACTATTTCTCTGAGCAATAGAAAATTTTATAGCATTAACCATTGTAAATATCATTGTCTTTACTATTTTGATTAGGTGAGCTATTAACAGAAGTTGAAGCCCACAGAGAAAGCCCCAAGATTCCATTGATATGTTACCATAAGTACTGTAACAAAGGAAATTAGGTGGATATTTCTAAAACAAAAAAGTCAAGGCTACTGATCAAATATTCTTGGCACCTCACAAGGAGAGTGCTATCACGAGTTGGAGCCACTTTTAGGGTCCTATAATTTATAGGATCTCAAGGTATTTGAGTATTGTATCCCAAGAATCTTATATTGTAAATACTTGTTAATCTTCCAATGATTTCCAAATAAAATAAAAAATGAAAAGAGGGTATAAATACAATAGAGAAAAAAAATATTGAAGAAAGGAATGAAAAATAGAACCCCATAAAAACAAAAAACAATACTAAAAGTGTTGCAAGTCTAAATGTGACTACTGATAGATAGTTTTCTTCATATTTGTTAAATAGAGGTTGTGTATAGCTTGTTCAAAATGCTACAATCTCTAGCTACTTGTTTAATCATACAGTGTAATCATGGTTAAACTTGTTTAAATTTCTATAAATTAGGTTAGAGAATAAAGATTTTCCCAACAATATAGTCTAGGTAAATTGGTAGTTAGGTAGAAAATGACATTGATTCAACTATTTAATTGAAATCAACAGGAGAAATAAGTCATAGGATTTAGATAGATTTTCATTCTATATAAAAGAAAATAATCTGGGCTTGCTAGTCTAAGTGCAGCCTTTAGAAAAATAAAATGTTAGTTTAGTTAAGCATAGGTAAAATAGTTGTTTTTGTAAATATATCCCTATGTCATTTTTATACTGAATTTTAATGATATGGTAAAAAGGAAAACGGGGACCATGGGATAAAGTGATTTTTTCATGATTTGATTCCTAACCTTTATCCTAAGTCCAAATCACAAACGTCAAAAGCACATGGTGACAAAGCTTCTTTTTCCTATTCGGTTAGAGTACAGCTTCATCAGGGCATTAAGATCTTCCCTCCCTTATAATCTACAACCCTCATTCGCCTTCGGTCACCCCTATCCATCCTGCCTTTACCATTGGGGGGTGTTCGAAAAAAAATTTTCCCTGTCGGGCCCCATCCCCTACATGGAAACTTCTCCCAATTTCACACTCCCCCCGATCAAAACCACTTACCTCTCTCTACCCCCTCCGAAAGCACTGTCCCCTCACTGGCTTTATCTTTTTTCCATTCACCTTCTGCCACATCACCTAGCTGTTAAACACTTAAATTCACTCCCGAAAAAACAAATGTTTGGCATTAAATTCATAATTCCCAGGTAACCCTTCAAACTTAACGGTCTCGTGCCACCTCCAATGGATTTCACCATGATTTACCTTTTAAAATATTTCAGGAACCATCACTTTCCTCCTTTTACTACTCATCCTCTCGCTTTCCTCATTTTTATTGGCTTATTCTCTATAATTGGCAACCTTTGCACAACGATTTTTCTCAAAGTATTCCCTCAACTAGAATCAGACAGAAATTGACAGTCCTCTATTTCCTTCACCTGAGAATTCATTACCCAAATAGTTTCCTAGTAAGGTCTTCTATCAATATCTCTTATCTTTCATTAATACAGTCATGCCTCCTAACAGAAAAAAACAGGAGAATATTTTTAATCCCTCAATACCTCCCTCATTAGATTTATATCATATCCCTTTCCCCGATAGGGATTATCGGATTAATGAAACCCACTGACTGTGACCTTTTAGAGCTATACTATTGATTGGAAGGCAAACACGTAAATAAAACTGATGAAATTGTGGGAGTCCAATCTTCCCCATTACATATTCCCTCTGACATTCCAAGCCCCTAGATTTACCAGAAAATGACAAGCTTGTTATTTCCATACTCAAAGAGTTATCATGGCCCCATCTAGTGACATTCTATTTACCATTATTGCCCAGTCCATAGAACAAATAATGTTATCTCCCTATGTGAAGAATACTACTACTTTCTCCTTAGAGCCCTTGCCCAGCTTTATCAGAAGCTGGATTTCACCGCTAGATCAAAAAATTTCGAGATCTTCTTGCCTAAGAATGTCCAATTCCCTAAAAATAATCCTCCATATCCTTCCTCCATCTTCCCTAATCAAGCGAAACAAATCATATCCATAATTTCCTATATTTTGGGTTATTATTTTGATCACTGGGTAGATGAGCCCATTTTAGGTTTTCTCTCCATATTTTCTATAGGAAATAAGCCATCCATTGTGTTCAATTTCAGTCAATTCTTCGCTGGCAACATTCATGAACAGTTTCTAAAATTTCCCTCAGAGAAGGTGCTTAATTACACCTCTATTCTAATCTACATGTTCCTTTACAATCAAGCAGATAAGTTCAATTTTGCAATGCAGAAGCATGATGATGCTGGAAACCAGAAGCTAGTGATTTTTTGGACCTCATTGGTCATGAAAAAGCAATAGGAGTTCTCTTATAAGTAGTTCACCCAGCCATCAACATCATCAATAGTTCCATACAACCCAAGATCAACGAAGATATCAAAATAATTTTACATCTAACAGATGAAGCTAAAACTGGAGATTGGAATTTATACCAAAATTATAGAGAAATCAGGGTTTATGGTTGCGAATTAGCACCATATAAATTCCCTAAATACCTCCCCATGAGGATATTTTCCCTGGAGTATATTAGACAAATGTTAAATTTTGATGGCATTCATTTTATAGTGACCAAGAAGAAATCGCAGTTCTGAAAAAAGACACAGGTGGGCCCATTTATATGTAATACCAAGGCAACAGGTGAAGAAGCAGACAAGATGATTAAATAAATGAAGTTCAACCTAAGTTTTACATGGTCTTATGACCCTTATAGCATTATTTCAAAGCTTAGAGTGGAAAATAAAAGTACTCCTTACATCCATACTTGAAGGCCTGAAATAGAAAAATATGCAAATAGGTTGGAATGGATAGAAAACACCTTGCAGGAAGCTGAAGAACAACTCTTTTCTAATTCCAATTTGCAAACTCCCACTCCTTAGGAAAAATCAATTAAAAGACAAGAGAGGAGGGATAATCATCAAACACTAGAAGTGAAGCCAAAGGGTTCAGTATCAGTTACAAGAAGAGAACAAAATTGACTCCTAAGACAGATGTGGACAAAGAGACAAATCATAATTACAGACTCACCATCTGCAACCAACAAATTTGCACAATCTCCTACTGGACCTTCATCATCACAAGGTCACAAGGAAACAGAGCTAGAATCCCAGAATGTCCAAGGAGAGAAGAAAAACACATATTTTGATAGGTATAGAGATATTAAGCTTAAGAATGAGATTCTTAAAAACATTAGCTATAATCAATTTTGGAAGCAAACCTCCAACTCACAGAGCATATTGTTATCAGTGTTTGGCACAGAGCATGGGAAGATGCAAATGGATTTTCTTGAAGCCCAAATTCCACAGCCAAAAACAATAGTAGATTACAAGACCACCACATTCGAGTTCAGCACCAAAGACATACATCCCATTGATCAAATGGATATGCATAAGAAGACTAGTGAGATGATATCTCCCAGATTAACTAACACTGCTATGTCATTGTCCAAGTTGCAGCTTTCATTTGCCAATGTTCAATCTTAGTTGAAAATGGGGAAGGTATCCTCCTTAGCAAAGGATAACAGGATCAAGTCTTTGGAGGACTTGGTGGTAAAGATAGGATATGATCCCAAAGATGTCAATGCTGCAAAGGAGATTATCAAGAAGAAGAATTTGGACATTGCAACATTGAGAAAAAACTCAAGATGGCAGCCATAGAGGACCCATTGACCAAGGACATTGAAGAAAATGGGTCACAAAAGGCTGACATGATGAAGCTAATTATAGGGTAGAACATACAGATTGGATAGATGGAGGAAGAATTGGAAAATATCATAAAGGAGAAATAACAAAGTTAGAAGATGACCATTGGCCTCCTGGATGCCATAGCCATTTCTCAGCTTCATGCAACAAGAACAACCACTGCAACTACTTCTTCCACTCATACTGCAAGCGCTAAACAGGTGACCAAGACTCTAGAGAACATGTCAATCAAGTCAAAAGAGATCAATAATTTGGAGCATCAGCTCATAGCTTTAGAAGTATAGAAAGCCAAAGCTGAGGATTCCTATATTACTGAAATGCAGAGATCACAGAGATTGCCGGAGAAGTTGTACAAGGTAGAAAGGGATACCTCAATTGGTCAGACCTTGGCCTAAGCCACGAAACCATTTGGATGAGTATTCTAGGCTCTGAATGAGATTTTGCCATCTATCCAAATCATATTTGAGCAAAAGGAATTGACAGAAAAGGCTACATAAACCATTGTTCAAGGAAGGGAGAAGCTTGGAGAAATGCCCATAGAAGCCTCCAACATTATCAGATTCCTGAATTTTAAGTCCAAATATGAACTTGAAGAATTAGGAATTAGTGTCAGAACTACCACTATTTTGGAATTCAAGAAATTCTTGACTAAGAGGAGCCTTATTGAACAGTTGGAATAAAGATGTAAAACATTGGAGCTAGGATTAAACAGGTTCTGCAATAGAATTGAAGCATTGATCGATAAAGGATTGCCTAGAATAAATTGATCACTCAAGAAGACTATGTCCTGAAGATGATAGAAATGCACAGATGTAGTATCAAGTTCACTAGGATAAAGGGCAATATGATAGCAAAAGAATTTTTAGAAACCATGTCAAATGATTTCTACATACAGAATGAGGAAAAACAAGTTTCTACAATGAAACCAACTTTTTCCAAATACATAGAGGTAGATGAAATTTACTGGAGGGTGATTAAATTGACCATACCCGATGAAAAGGGATGGGAAGACCTTTGTGATTTACTCGACTGAAGAGTAATTCGGGTGCAGTCAGCACAACACATTAGCCATCACGTCACTCAGCACATCAACGCATCATAGTTTCAGGTTGACTCAACAACCGAATCCACCAAAACAGAGCCACCTTTCCATCCATCTGTCTACATGGTCTATTTTTCTACAAGAGATAAAGCATATTATTTGTAATTAGGCTAATAATAAACTATTAGTTTTGACAACATTTTTGTAATTATTTTGTATACATACTTCACTGCTTCAAGTATTACAGGTTGATTTCTGAATGTAATTTCGTCTGCATATTGTAATTTTTCCAAGTGTTAGAGCATCAATAATACAGGGACGTTTTCACATGATTCATGTGGTGTACCAAATGGTGATGTGTTTCTTTTGTTTATTCATTTAAACATTGTTTTTATTTCTCTGTTATTCTGAAATCGTATTTACTTAACAGAAACTATGATGAATAGGATTTTTTATTTAGTGCTCCCTATTCCGGCTGTTAGTAATTTTAATGTTTTCCACTAAAGTCAAATTAAAGAATTCTTAATTTCTCCTTAATTTCCATTGATTCTTACATTTCCCCTATTTCACAATCCATTTAATTTCTGAAAAGATCCAAATAGTGCAACGCAGCTTTCCCTGTGAAACTCCTCTAAAATTTGATGCTAAATCCAGTTAAACCTTTAGACTCCATAGCCCAATGGAATTATAGCCATTAAATCAACCAAAACGTTCAAACAAAACAATCAATACAGTCACAACTAGCTTAAAATTCACATAAAGCAAAGATAAATTTTACATAAAGACCCCTCTCTGAAGCTAGTAGGGCTAGATCCTAGCTTCTAAAGTGGTTTTGATGTTCTTCTATGTGTTTACTACCTCAACCTCAAAAATATAGAACGTCAACACCATATTTCTTTTGCTAAGTTTACCTGCATAATTTTGATAAATTTTGATTATGCCAGACTTCGCAATCATGCATTGACACCTTTGGCATTGGTTTCAAATATCTTCTTTTCTACTGCATCTGTGGGAACTGCAACTAGATATTAGTAACCTCCTTCCACAATTTCCCAAACATCTGCTCCAAGAGACTGAAGATAGGATCTCATTCTTGTCATCCAATATATAAAATTATTTTTGTTGAAGAGTGGTGGTCTGGTAGATGTCAATCTATCTTGATTGTTCATCTTGGGAGATATTCCTTCAAGTGATCAAGCTTCTTTTGAAGAATCTCTAACATAAAGTTTTGGAAAAAATACTAAGAGGGGGGTGAATTAGTATTCTAAAAAATCACAATAAAAATTTATATTCTAAAATGTATATGTGACTTGACTGAACCCAAATATTGTATATATGTGATTGTTGTAAAATAAGCTAGTTTATGCTCTGTAAACTTGTAAAAAAACTAATTCTTTATCAATTAAACTTGAACTAGAATGTAAGATATTTATCAAGCATTTGATAAGTAATAAACAAGTGTAGTAAGAATAGAATACAATATCACACATAAGTAACACACATGAACACCAGGATTTAAGGTGGAAACCAAATGTGGGAGAAAACCACGGTTATTGTCATCTCAGTCTTCAAAACTTATTAATATAAATAAAATTTCTTACATTCTTCTATTGGTGTAAACTCATACTAGTATGCGCGCACCCACATGTTGAAGGCTAAAACCTTCACTTGTTCTCCAGATCCTACTGGAAGGGAGTTCAAACCCCCTAATATGATTATCAGCTACTACTGGCAGGAATTTTCGACTTCCTCATTAAAGGATCCAACCCTCAGCAACATCTGTCGACCACATTTCATAAATTTTCATTCTCGATCCAATATAAAAACTTATGCTCAATCATCACAATAATACAATCATCAATTTATGACACACAGAATCAACCAATCACTGAAACCCAATCAACTAACACTTAATCAAAACTAGACCAATCAATTTGAACAATCAAATCATTGTAACCAATACAGAGAAATGAACCCAGAACACTACATCAACACACAGAATCAATTGTATCCATGATCATTCAAATTCCAAAATGTATATGCTAATTTACTCAAGGCAACTCGTGTGCATACACACGTTTCTACAGAGCAACCCGCATATAGATCTTAATATAATGAAAACTAAAAACTTAACCACTGCAATTCTAAAAAAGGACATTAAATCATACTCAAACCTACTGTGACACTCTAAACCAATCACATAACTACCTTTGATCTTCAATCATAATCAACAAGTAATCTTAACATTCTTCAATCAATCAATAACTAAATTCAACTTCATCATTCAGTTATTTCCACTTCAGTCGTTATCACTTAACCTAGATCAATCATGAGGACATCATTCATAGACACTAGAGAAGCAATAGAATTGATCAGGTTGATCATTCATTTATGAACAAAAACCCTTACTTTGTATACACTACTTTAAATAAGTGAACACGCATGTATATGCGATTTTCCTGAGACCAACCTACATATAGATCTGCAAATTTTGACCTAAAATTATGCAGCTCTTAAAAAATTCAGAAAGATCGAGATAATAATATTCAAAGATCAAAACATGCGTGAATACTTAGATCTAGTCAATCCATGAGCAGATCATATAATGAAAAATTCATTTCAGGTCTCATGATCTTGATCCATCATTGTATTCATCGGTCAATAATTATTTCAGATCTATGTGATAATTATCGCCCTTATAATGCAAATATACTTCAGATTGAGGTATTCATAAAAAAGCCTTTCAGTTGCACTCTTAGCACTTTGACCTTCACCTCTTTATATAGTTTAGCCCTTTTCCGATGCCACAGGTCAAAACTACACTAGTGCCAGTGGTAAGCTTTGATAGGATCAATATCCATTATTCTGCTCATTACTATGGGCCAATACCATGGTAAATATCCTCAGTATTTAGAATACCATGGTGCAAAAACCATACATTACTTTTATTTACCAAACTCACGTGTATACGCGACTTGGCCTTGATGAACCCGCATACATATTTTCAAATATTCACCCATATTAAACTTATGATTCTGATCTGTAAACCTTTGACACATCATTATGGTATTATGTTCCATCCTTTTGTCACCTCTGAACATACCTGTAGATTCATCTAGTTACCATATACTTGTCCTATTACAAGTGAGTTTCCATTAAGGACAACACATGCATCATAATGGCAACATAGTTGTGGTTAGGTAGATGAGACTTCCTAGAATTTGTATATATTTTATTACATCCTCACATTCACTCCCTTATATTGATGTACACTTCAATTTTTGTTCCATCATAATGGAGAGAGTTGCATTATTCCATGCCAAATCTATTCAATACAACTCCAATGTAGCTTTTATGGGAAATGAATATGTATTTTATCAAAAAACACTAGCTATGGTATTTTCACAACAAAGTTCGGATATACAAAATAGATGGAAGATGAACTCACTAACAATCCTATTTGTTGGTGGTGCTTCATATGCAAACACCATAGCTCATTGAAGTGAAAGATGAAATTATAGTTCGCTCTACACAAATATTTATTAACCTGGGATAGTGGATTGAGATGGTATGGTACATCCTCAACCAATGCTCACTTTGTTGCAAAAATGCAAAAACCTTTTTTTCTTTTATTTGTTGAATTTCCATACTCACAAAAGGTTTGGTCTCTTGCAAAATCCTCTTTTAATCCTAGGAGATATAGTTCGTATGAATCCACATTGGAGGAATCTATTGTAGAGCAAGCATTAAACCCATTAATTTGTGAATTACTTATCTTCCCCTCTTATTTTGTCCACACCATCTATTGATCGAGAAACCTTCCATTATTCCAAGAAAAATACATTCCTAATGAGACTCTGATGGGTGTCATGGATTCAAAATGCAAAGATTTCAAATGTGAGATAAAGAAGAAGAAAATGAGTGTCTTGATCATGCACATATGATATTCAACCATATGGGTGTTGGCTTACACAATAAACTACTACAGCTTAAAGAAATTGCAAATTTTGGGTGACCCAAAGATGGTGGTTGATTGGATTGATGAAAAAATAGGCATCTTGGTACCCCATGTGTACTATCTCCTTTTAATTGTTAAGAGGGAGATCCAAATGTTGGAATGGTACACATGAAAACACATTTATATGGAAATAAGTAATATTTAAGATAGTCTTTGAAAAGGTGTTATCTAAGATCTTGTGAGTGGCCTTGAGATTCATCAGTTCAAGGAAGGTCAAGCCCTCGAGGCCATCATGATCAACTTTAGTCTTTTACATGGGATCAAAGAAAATGTGACACTTGGTATAGGTCAAAAGATAATTTTGTATAATCATTTTGGTAATATTTTTTTTTGTCAATATATGAAGCTTTTACAACTCAAGAAATACTTACAAGTCACTCATGATGTATATTTCCTTTTGAAGTATAATAATTTTTTTCGACGGGGGATTGAACAAACTCTCATGAGCTTCATAGAAAAAGTGGGCATTGGTCAATTCTAAAAACATCATGGAATGATAGGGTTTTTCATCTTTGTCACACAGAGAAGATTGAAGATGAAAAGAACTTTTCTCTAAATTATCTATTTTATACTCACATTCAATATAATATTATGCCTTATTAAATTAACAAAACTACGATAAGCTTGATGCTTCTTTTAATATTTATAAATATTTAAAAATAAAAAATTAGTTTCTTAGAATAATAGACCATTTCAAATTATATTATAATTATCAAAAATATTATATTAAATTATACAATATTAAAAAATTGAGACGATGGCGTTACATGGTTGAATTTTTAAAAAATTAATATAATGAAATATCAAATATTACAAAAAGTGTGATAATAGTTTGCATGCAATTTTCTATAATAAGTAAATATTTGGTATGATTAGATAATCAAAGATTAGAATAAGTGTTATGACGATTTTTATGTAAATTTTTATAATAGATAAACATTTAGTTTGCGAGTGAATAATATTTTAAGAGAACTAAAATAATATAGAAAAATGAAAATGATTTTTATTTTATTTTAACTTTATTATTATATTTATAAATATATATTTCCAAAATAAAATTAAAATAAATATATTCAATGTTATTATACAATTTTATCACAAGTGAATATGTATTAATAAGTAAAATCTATATTTTATAAATAATTTAATTTAATTAACTAAGTAGTTTAAGTTGAATGGTTGGGTCAAATATTTCATATCTTCTTCATCTATATTTAAGTTTCAAAAGTATGTAGCTCTGAAAAACTAGTGAGCCGGAAAAAAGGGGGAATATTATTCTGATCTAGGATAGTGCTTTAGGGTTTGTGTAGCTAGTTACCATGGCGGGGTGAGGAGGAAAGAGATCTTCTCCCTTCTACAGTCAAGCGGTTACAAACAGAAGTAAGGGAGTTGGTTCCCATTGCTTCAGGAAACCAGTGGAGGTGGCAACAGAGATTACAAATAATGAATAATCGGAAACCGTTGATCCTCAAGAACAAGAAGAGAACCAAGAGGAACATAGTAAGGAGAGGAAGAGAGAGGATAGAAGTCCAAAAGTTGCACCCATGAAAACATCAGGGGCATGTAAACCCAAGGTGACCACTATTCATCAAGTCGTTTTAAGTGACCTAGTGTTGCAAGTGCACAGAGAACACATGGTGGAAAATGCTGTTATCTGTAAATTCATGGGGATCTCGCTAATGGAGAAGGCTTTTCAAGCATAGATAAGGAACCACTAGAAACCAAAGGGAAAAATTGACCTTCACTTTAGGTCCAAGGGTTTCTTCACGGCGATGTTCACAAGCCTAGAGGACAAAGGCAAAGTGTTCGAAGAAGGACCCTATTTTTATGTGTATGTAGACCTTTACATGAGACCATGGGTAATGAACTTTGTCCCAAAGTGTGAGACTTTGACCTCAGTACTGATATAGATAAGACTCTAATCCCTTCCTTTAGATTATTGGCTGCCAGAATCTCTAAAATCTATCGGTAACAAGCTAGGGCATTTTATAAAAATCTCAGATACTACTCTAAGAGGAAAATACACTTCCTTTGGTGTGATATGTTTTTAAATGGACTTATCTGGGCACTTCCGGATGCATCCATTTTGGAAGTGTATAATGAGGAATGGGTGCAAATGGCAGACTATGAACACATCCCATTTAGGTGTCGTATGTGCCATGAACATGGGCACCTATACAAGGACTGCCCTTTGAACAAACTGGAGGGAAACACAAAAGCCACCACAAGCAAGGATGTCGAAGGCTTTACTAAGGTAGGGGGTAAAGGGAAGGGAGGTGAGAGGTACCAAAAGAAAAGTACTAAAGACGAACAAACGAACCAAAATAGTTTCAAGATCTTAGAAGAAGAAGTTGAAAACAATGGGACAAACCGAGAATCAAAGAATATTCACAATGAGAAGGAAGGGGATTCTAACATGGAGGAGATACTAGAAAACAACAAATAAATGAATGATATTCCAAATATGATGGATCTCAGCAAGGACCACGAGAGACTCCAAGTGAGGTAGGAACAGAAGACCATGAACTGCAGGAGATTCTATATAGGGAAAATTTGGATCTAGAAAGTTTTCTAGAGCAGGGAATCACCAAAGGGGTTAACTCTCTACCAAAAGCAGAGTTTGACAGGGTTCAACAATTCTTCTTCTCGAGATCACAAACAAAGTTCTCTTGAGTCAGAAGAAATCCTGACATCCAGGACAATAGGGGAGTGAAAATGATGGAGGATACACTTATGCTTTCCTCAAAGAACCCGGGTAGGAAAAGAGGAAGGAAGAAACAAAATGAGCTGCTGAGAGAATGTGGAAAATTTATGATTAACTCAGGTAAGATTAAGGAACTTACCAGTTACTCCTTTACAAACCTTTCTTAATGAAGCTTACAACTTGGAACATTAGGGGTCTAGGAAGTAAAAGTAAACAAATAAATTTTAGTAGTAGAATAAAAGAAGAAAAATCAGATATGATTTTTATTCAGGAAACAAAATATTCTATGGACAAGATTAGAGAGATACACAGAAAATGGTTAATCAAGTATGAGTATCTAGAGTTATAATAAGATAACTCGGCGGGGGGGATTCTCACTCTATGGGATTCTCAAAAACTTGGAATCCAGGATGTTGAAGCTTCTAGGAATTATCTTTCGATGGTGATTCAACCTTTGTGGGATAAGGATGTATACGTGATCACTAATGTCTATGGCCCTCGAAAACTATAAGACAAACTAAAGCTTATTACATCCCTTGAGGAACTGAGGGAGAGACATCTTAATATGCCCTAGATTCTGGCAAGGGATTTCAATATGATCAGAGCTCTAACAGAAAAAAAGGAGGCACCAGGAAACTAGGCAGGGACTCCATTTCCTTCTAGAACATCATGAATAACATGGGGCTAGTGGACATAGAAATAGAAAATGGCATTTTTACTTGGAATAATAAGAGAGGAGGAGCTTCTCAAGTTACCTCTAAATTAGACAGATTCATAATCTCAAAGGAACTCCTTATCACAGGCCTTGATATGTCAGCTTCAATCCTTCCCTTCAGAGGCTCGAACCACTAGTCTATCCAGATGGAAGCTACTTTTATGGGTACACCAAGAAACAGACCCTTTAGGTTTGAAAATATCTGGCTCTCTCACCTTGACTTCACCAACAATATTGATAAATGGTGGACGGAAGATAGGCCCGTTCAAGGCACTAAAATGTTCATACTGTAGTAGAGACTCAAACACATCAAATATAGGCTTAAAGATTGGAATAAACAAGAGTTTGGAAATACTTTTAAATCCAAAAAAGAAGTTTAGAAGAAAATCCAGGAGATTAATCAAATCAACATTCTAGAGGGTTTTACCGAGGAAAGGAAAATTCAGGATGATTCTCTGCAGAACAATTGGGAGGATCGGTGCTTGCAAGAGATATTTTATGGAGAAAGGAATTGAGGGTGCAGTGGATTAGAGAAAGAGGAAGAAACACAAATTATTTTCATAGATCAACTTTGGATCATAGATCTTATAGCAGAATTTCCAAACTAAAAGATTCTCAAGGGAAAGAGCTTGTCTCACACATAGAAATAGAATATGTCCTAGTTCATTACTTCTGTAGCATAGCAGAGGACCCTCTCATTCATAGATATTGGTTAATTAACAAATTCACAAAGTTCATTCCTAAGATTGTAACCAGGGAAGACAACCACAATATTAACAGTCCAGTCTCTGAAAATGAGGTTAGTGAGGTCATCAATGAGATGCAAAATGGGAAAGCTCCTAGCCCTAATGGTTTCAATGTGGATTTCTTCAAAGCTTGTTGGAGAATAGTCAAACAAGATATCCTTGAGGTTTTGGAAGACTCTAGAAGATCCAAAACTTTTTTTAAAGCTCTTAATGCCTCTTTCATAGCTTTGATTCCAAAGCATTAAAAAGCTATGACATAGGATAGATTCAGACCCATATCTTTATGTAATGTAGTGTAAACAATTATCTCCAAAGTGATTTCTAAAAGACTAAAGCCTCTTCTTCCTACTCTCATTTCAGAGGAGAAAATAGGTTTTGTGGAAGGAAGACAGATTCTCAACAACATCATACAAGCACTTAAGGTGGTACACTCTCTTAAGAGCAAGAAGCAAGTTGGTATGATAATGCAATTGGACCTAGTGAAAGCTTATGATAAGCTAAGTTGGGCGTACATCAAGGAGGTGCTAAGAGCTTATCGATTTGACCACAACTGGATAAGATGGGTTATGGCCCTTGTATCCTCCATTAGTTTCTCAATTCTACTTAATGGATCTCCCTCTAGAACCTTTATACCTTCTAGGGGTCTCAGACAAGGGGATCCACTCTCCCCTTCCTATTTGTTCTCGTGATGGAATGACTAGGTAGAGCGATCAAAATAGCGGATGATGAAGGAAGTATCCAAGGTCTGAAACTTACCCTGGATGGGGATGCCTCTTCTCATCAACAATTTATGGATGACACAATGCTGCAAGGTATTGCTATGGTCAAAGAAGCCAGAGCATTCAAACAAATCTTGAATGACTTTACTTTGGCGACTGGTATAAAGGTAAGCCTTGACAAATCAAAAGTTTTTTTTTTCAATACTGTCATTGCTATTCAAAGGAACCTCACCAGAATTATAGGGTTTCAAAGGGCTCAGTTACCTTCCAAGTACCTTGGAATGCCTCTTACTGACAAACCTCTGAGTAAGGGAGTGTGGGAACTAGTCACCAATAAACTTCAAGATAAAATCAGGAAATGGACCTGTAGGTCTTTAAACTTGGTGGGGCCTCTTGCACTTACAAAGGCTATTCTACAGGCTATATCGATTTTCATGTTTTTAGCCTCCTTGCTCCCAAAGGTGTTATACAACAAATCAGGAGTATTCAACGAGATTTTATTTGGGTGAAAGGGGAAGAGAAAAAGAATTTGGCATTGGTAGCTTGGGACAAGCTCTATAAACCAAAGGACCATGGATGTTGGGGATTCATGACCCTATAATCCTCAATAGAGTTTCGGGAGCAAAAATTTGCTGGAGATGGCTAAACGAATCAGCGACCCCTTGGGCAAAGCTTTGGAAGCAGAAATATGCAAATAATTGGTAGGAGACAAATCATATTAGAATGTTAGGGCACATCAAGGGCTCCCACATTTGGAACATTGCTTGGGAGAATAGAGGCATTGTCGAGTAGCATAGTTTCTGGGAGATCACAGCTGGGCACCTTGCAAGGTTTTGGGAGGATAACTCACAGCAGGAACAAAATTTTTTAGAGAAGAACTAACCTCTCTAAAAAATGACAGTGATAACGAAGGTCTACTCATGGTAAGTGACCTGGGATCAGGTAAGGGATAAGCAAAAATGGCGAATGTGGAAGAATCTTAGTTACAATGAAGAGAGTCCTTTGAAAGCACAGGCAAATTCCCTGGCTCTAGACTTGGAAAAGAGGAATATTTTAGTGTCTTCCTCGTCGAACGAACTGAGAAGGCACCGAAACACTGATGGCACCTTTAACCTCAAAGAAGCTAAACACATGCCCCTAGGTTTTGATTATCCAAACCCTGACCAGGTTTGGAATAACCTTTGGAGGAACCCGCAATGGATGAAAGTTAAGTTATTTATGTGGTTAGTTCACCAAAAGAAGATTCTCACTTGGGAGAATCTTCTTAAAAGAGGTTTTCTTGGTCCATCCAAATATCATTTATGTGGATTATAGGAAGAGGAGCATTTACTAAACCACTGCCCCTTTACCTATACCTTATGGGATTGTGCGGCCTTAGTCTTCAAGCAAATTGATAGAGACAGAGTCAGCATCACCAACAAATTGAAGTATTGGAGGAAAGACTTCTCAGGTAACGAAATCATTAACAAGGCTTGGACTCTGGTTCCAGGCCTTATTATCTAGGATGTTTGGAAAGAATGCAATGGCGGGATTTTCAAGAACAAAACTGGCTCGACCCAGAATATCATTGGCCAAATTATACGACAAATAAAAGATACAGTTGGAGTCCTTATGTGGAAAATTCCTAAGGACCCCCCTTCGGCCTAGGAGGATTGCATTCTGAGGTAGTTGGGTCTCCATTCTCTGGTTCCCCTTAGCGTTGTTAAGGGTGTGAGCAACACAACTGCTGGTATAGATATCTGGTAGCCTCCTACTCATGGTTTTTTGAAAATAAATATAGACGGGGCCTCGAAGGGCAACCCAGGGATGGTTGGATTTGGAGGTTTCATAAGAGATGAGCAGGGAAGCATAAAGGATATCTTCCATAGTCATTTGGGGACTACCACTAATAACATGGCGGAGCTCATGGCCTTAGAACAAAACCTAGAAATCTTGATTGAGTTAAATTTACACAATGCCATCATAGAAGCTAACTCAGAATTAGTCATCAAAGTGGCTAAGAAAATGTGCAAAGGAATGGCACCTGGAAAAGTGTTGAAACATTGGAGGCTCTCGCAAGTCTTTAAGATCATTCACTCCCACTTTTGAACTCTCAAAATAGTCAATTTTGTTCATGTGCATAGAAAATCCAATATGTTAGCTGATCGTCTGGAAAATGAAGGTGTGATATGCAAGGAGAGTTATATCTGGTATGACTGGGAGTCTATACCCTCTGGTAAACTGTGGGAAGATTGTGATAGACAGGCGGCCAAAGATATAGAGTTTTTCCAAATTCTGAATAATGAGCAAGAGGAAGACTAGTGGGAGTGGGAAAGTCCAGAAGTCTTGAGCCTGAGTGAAGTGCTAGAGCAAATCCTAATTGTAGATCCCACAGTCAATGCTCACACCATAGCATAAACAACGTGTTTGCAGGGAATGGACAATGGGATAAACAATGTGCTTTTTGATGGGCTGCAAACCATAGACTATGTTGGCCTTTGATATCGAATGGATATTGGGATTCAAATTGATCAGAAGTTAAGGGGTGGAGAGGACCCGTTATCCTTTTGGACCAAGGTTTTAAGCTATATCGGGTCCGTCAAAGTGAGTAAATACCATGTAATATTCTGCTGCGGTGACTTGTGGACCGTCTCATCAAATGGGTTTTGAACAATGGTGCAGAATCACCGTGCACCTTGATTGATAGAAATGATTATCTACCATCCAATTAAAGTAAAGATAGATGGTGGATCTCGGCAAATTAGAGAAATTTTCAACCGTCCGATCCCACAATCAATGCTTATGCCATAGCATAAACAATGTGCTTGGTGGGAGTGGAGGGTGGGTTAAATAGTGTGCTTTTTGTTGGGCCACAGACCATTGACTATGTTGGCCTTTGATATCGAATGAATATCGGGCTTCAATTTGATCAGAAGTTAAGGGGTTGAGTGGACCCGATACCTTTTTAGACCATGGTTTTATTCTGTATCGGGTTTGAAAAAGTGGGTAATTTCCGAGTAGGTTTCTACTATGATGACTTGTGGACCGTCTGATCAAATGGGTTTTGATCAATGGTGAAAAATCACTATGCAACTCGGGTGATCAAAGTGATTATCTACCATCTGATTGAAGGAAAGATAGATGGTGGATCTCGGAAAATTGGAGAATTGTCAACTATCTGACGGAAAGTTTGATCGATAGTTGGGCTTTAGGGTTAAGTTTTGAGGAGTTTGAGCAATAAGATTTGAAGGAGATGAATTTTGGAGAGCTCAGCAATTTGTTCTTTTAGGTTTTTCCTAGGGGGCTTTGGTGGGTATGATTGTAAGGTTATGGGATCGGTTGTCCCAGATGTATGTTTGTTCTTACACCGGTCTATATTTTGTTGGTATTTACACTTGTAAAGATGTGTAGCATATGTAATCTTTGTTTGGTTAATTGAAGGATCCAATCTTACTTGACCCAAAAAAAAAGCTTCAAAAGTATGTTGTGCTCTAAAGTAGTATATACTATAAATGACCAATGCCTAAAACTTTTATTTGAAAAAATGATTAATTTAAATAAAAACTAGAACATATTTAAATTATATATCATTATATACGATAGTTGTTTAAAAGATAAATGAAGGTTGGAAGCTTGAAAATATTTGTAAGTTCAAATATATATATATATATATATATATATATATATATATATATATATATATATATATATATATATATATATATTATATTATATATATATATATGTATATATTATATATGTATATATATATATATATAATATGGATTTGGGATAAAGAGAAACTATTGTATCAAAATTTCTTGACTCTTACTATTTTATATGGATATGATATTTGTGGTTGTAGTAACTCTATAGAGTCATGGAGGAATATAGAACATAACCAAAACCATGAACAAGGTTTCTCTATGACCATTGAAGTTAAACAACATTGAAGGAAAGAGTTTCCTAAAATTGTTTTAACTTTAGCCAAAACCACCACATTTGGCTCAAGTTGAGATGCCATTGTTAGATAACTAGTCCTTGGGATTAGGTTCGTGTTAGGGTGATTGGTTATTAGAGTCCAAGAAGACCCAGAAACTAAATCAACAGTTTCTTTTATGTATTAATATGTACACATTGTATATCATTCATTGAGATTAATTTTTAATATAGTTAAATTGGTTTACATTTTGCGTGTCTAACACTGGTATAATAGCAGAGGTTTATATGTTCTGTTGATTGAATTGGGTCACTCTCCTTTTGAGTAGTCCACCTATGGCATTGTGAAAAAGCTATAATAGCATAGGTTTATATGTTCTGTTGATTGAGTTGGGTCACTCTCGTTTTGAGTAGTCCACCTATGGCATTGTGAAAAAGCTATATGACTGAGAACGTGTGGAAAGCTTGGTGCATATTTGAATTAAAAGGAGAAAAATGCATGTGGAATCTATGTTGAAGCAAGAAGAATCGATCTCTAATGGAGAATTAATGTTCTAACATAAATAAAATGTATGAATTCTTATTTAAATCGAATGAATTTTTTTTATTAAACTTTAACTAGAAAGGAAGAGTGGCATAGAGGCATGGTGATAAAAAAAAATGCATTCAAAGAGTGGGAAAGAAGATTTTTTTAAAATAAAATGTTCTAGACATTGAACGTTAAAGGGATATTTTAAAGATATTTGGCATGCTAGAATTGGTGATGAAATGTGGCAAAGGTTTATCAAAGGGTAAAAGTATTAAAAGAAAATTCACGAAATTTTAAAATTTTATACGAGGTATTTTCAAGAATATTAGATCAAGGGATATATTTCTTTGATTTTTATTATTACTTCAAGGTTCAATGAAATTAAAACTTAATGGATACACTTAGAGCATGGAGGTATGAAAATTAAAGAATTAATATAATTTAATATTGTTGTTGTGTTACAATTGAAAAAAAGCAATGATGAAGGAAGTTAATCACTCAAGGTGAACACATTTCCTATAAAATTTATATTACATCTAGAATCAACATATTTGTGTTGAAGTAGGTAGAGCGAGAAAGGTGAAAATGAATAGAGAGAGGCAGAGCCAGAAAGGTGAAAGTGAATAGAGAAAGAGGTGGAGTCGAAAAGGTGAAAGTGAACAGAGAAAGGAACAGAGCTAGAAAGGAGAAAGTGAAAAGAGAAAGAAATAGATAAATGTGAGTTGAAGTAGGCAGAGCCAAAACGGTGAAAATTAACAGAGAAAGAGGCAGAGCCAGAAAGGTGAAAGTGAACAGAGAAAGAAGCAAAGCTAGAAAGGTGAAAGTGAATAGAGAAAGAAACAAATAGACGTGAAAATTAATACAAGAAAGTTGATGAGTATCAAGTAAATGGAAACTGTATACAAATTGTGATTAAAGAAAATACTTCTCATTTCTTTTATTATATGTATGAAAAAGAAAATTGTTAAAGAAAGGTGAAATGAGAAAGTTAAAATAAAATAATTTGATTCTAAAATTAATTAACTTAAAGTTAAAAGTGGTGGAAATATTTGAGAACAAGTTTGTTTTGATTTGAAATATGTTTTAAAACTTGAAGAGACATAAGTTTTGTTTTGAAAATTTTATATGAGATATTTCCAAGAATATTAGATCAAGGAATATATTTCCTTGATTTTTATTATTACTTGAAGGTTCAATGAAATTCAAACTTGTGGCTATACATAGAGCATAGACGTATGGAAATTAATGAATTAAATATAATATAATATTGTTGTTGTGTAATCATTGAAAACAAACAACGATGGAAGATGTTAATCACTCTAGGTGAATACATTTCCTATATATTTTATATTACTTCCATAATAAATATCTTTGTGTGGAAGTAGAGAGAGTTAGAAAGGTGAAAATGAGCAAAGAAAGAGTTAGAGTTAGAAATGTGAAAGTAAATAGAGAAATAAGCAGAGCAATTATGATTAAAGAAAATGTTTCTGATTTCTTTTATTATATTTCGGAAAAGGAAAATGGTTAGAGAAAGGTGAAATGAAAAAGTAATAGTAAAAGTGGTTGATTATGAAATTAATTAACTTGGAGTTAAAAGTGGTGGAAATATTTCAGGACAAGTTTGTTTTGATTTGAAATAAGTTTTAAAACTTGAGAAAAATAAAAAGGAAAAGAGTGGAATTTGAACCTAGGTGTCTCTTGGATTATTTTTTACACCCGCCATCAAATCACTAAGCCAATTTTTATATAAAACAAATGAAGAAGGAGATTTATATTTTCTTTTAGAGGAGTACTTCACATATTTCAAAATTTGAGAAGGATTTGTTTGAAGAATATTTTGGCTTCTTGGTATATGAAATAATTAACTATGTGAGTTCATGTGTATGTCAAGTGAAGTTTAAATTACAAAAAAGTTAGTATAAAATCAAGGGAAAAAATGCATTGTGGTTAGAAGAACTCATTTGGTATGTTAAAGATCACAAGGTCACAAGTTCAAATCTTTGTGAAGACAATTTTGGAAGATATTTTTCTTGAAGTTGTCATAAGAAGAGAACATTATTTCTGCACTTTATTTGAGCATGTCATTGTTTATTATTTAATAATTTTTTGTTGAAATTACTTTATAAAACAGGTGCATTTTCAGTTGAATCTGACACCCATGGCTTAAATTAAAAATGTATTGAAAATCTTAAACAGTCTAATTAGTTTTGCTATTGATGGAAGTTTAAAAGTCAACAAAGTAAGTCTTGTTGATATTAGATTTTGTTTACATGATTCATTGGAGATAGTTGAATTTCTCCAGACCGAGTATCAAGCACAACAAGACAATCTTAATTCCAAACAGTAGTCGAAGAGTAATGAAGTCACATCAGAAGCAAGTTTAGATGTAGCCGAAATTCATATTCAGACAAGTGTATGCAAGAATCATTTTCATACAGATGTGAATCCTATCATTCCTAAAACATTTATAAGACTACGGGAAGAAATTAAGGATAACAAACACATAACTGGTTTGGGGTATAAAAAATATGTCCAGGATGTATCTTTTTACATGCCTGATTTTTCTAAACCTATACAATTTTGAAGTGTTGGATTTTTGGATGGTGTTATTCCATAACGAGTTGATCGATGCCAACAATGTAACATAGTTGAACATGTGAAATAAAAATGTTTTGATCTTCACCCATGTGAGCATTGTGGAAAGCGAAATCACCACTCAAACAAATGTTCCAAAAAGAATACTACTACAAGAGAGAAACTATGTTTCGGATATATTACTCCATGGGATTGGTTGAAAACATCCAAGAATATTTGTAGTTCATACCACAGGAAATGTTTGAGAGTGTTGACTAAAATTATAGTGATGAAAAACACTTCATCTTCTCACCCTGTATCCGAAAGGGGGATAATTTTTGATGGTCTACTATAAGTTCAAAGATTTGTCAAGTGAGTGTGAATCAAAGATCTAAAAGTGAGTCTGAGCCACAACCTGTAACAGTTATAGCAATATTTGTAGCCAGAGAGACTTTTGTTTTTTTTTATTGAGTTGTTTGTGAATAAGAACTTCGAGATTCAGAATTGTTCGAGGAACTACATTGATTATTCCAGAGTTTTTGGTGACCTTAAACCACATTTTTGGATGTTTCGAGAACTGCTATGAAGGTTCCAGATTTGGTGTTGATTGAGACTTTGAGTTCTCCCACATCCCTTTATGGTAATCTTTAAAAACCATTTATAAGAGACATTCAACTCTTGCTTGATATACATTTTTTCATTTTGAGCTCTCATTCTTGGACTTTGATAAATCCCTTATTATTAAGGGGGCAATGTTAGACAACTAATCCTCAGGATTAGGTTTGTGTTAAGGTGATTGTTTATTAGAGTCCAAGAAGACCCAAAAACTAAATAATTGGTTTCTTGTATGTATTAATATGTACACATTGTACATCATTCATTGAGATAAATATTTAATATAGTTTAATTTGGTTTCTATTTTGTGTGTCAATACAGTCATAAGGGTAACTAATCCTAGCTAGGTCATCCAGAATAAAGGAGGAGATCATTTGGGAAAAATAAAAATCTTATATATTATAAAGAGGTGATTAACCCAAATCTTGAAAATAAAAAATATATTTTTGTATATGGTGATCTTAACACTTTTCTTCATGTGTTTTGAGAATAAAAAAAAAAAAAAAATTTAATGACTAATAATTAGAAATACAAAAAATTTATAAAATCCAAAAAGAATTACAATTTTTGTCTTAACTTTTGGTCTTTGCTCAAAACTACCAATTCGCGAAACCCTAGTCACACCCTTTTGATTGGAAGGGTTACTTGCCCCTACTTGTTGGAGAGATGAAGCGATTGCACGATAACTGGAGCATAATAGGCACATATTAAATCTTGTATTAAGGCATACTTCTAACAAGATTTGAAGTTTTGTCATCGGATTTTGGCTAGTGGTCACACTATCATTGAGCTAGCTATCTACAATATTGTCAAGGTAAGGATATAGTAGTGGTACAATTCAATAGTTTCCTTCCTCGAATTCGACGATATTTGATATAATTGTTTGACCTACGTTCGTTTGACAAGTGTTTGGTCAAAGTATTCAACAAGCATAGACAGTGGCTCACATCAGACATTTGGCATATGTTTGGTAAACTGGTTTTTTCTGAGAATTTTGATAAACCACCTTTTAATTCATGATTAGGTATAATGGCATAAAGTGCAAAAAAAACATAGATAAAAGGAAAAATGGAGGAGATTTTTATAAATAAGAAAAAATAAATAGGTTATTATTTATTTATATTACTATGATTAAAAGGAATAATGCATTTCTTTTTAACAAATACAATATATATCTATACAAATTTTAAATTATTGATGGTTGTTCTAAAGAAATTAAATGTAATATTTGTGTTAAGAAAGGGTGTCCCCTATCCCTTACCTTTTTTGGCATTTACAATGATAAGATAGAAGTGTATTCGGAAACTGCATGATGTATTCACCCCAAGCTCGTTAGTATGGTCACTATTATTCTCCTTTATCTGGATGATAATATTCTTCTATCCAAAAGCCATGAGGATCTTGACAAACAACTGAAAATCCTCCATGTTTATTGCTCCAAGATTGATATACCAACAAGAATAAACTTATATGATTATTAAATATGAAAATATCAACCATGAAAATTTCCTCTATGATAACAATCACTTGGAGAATGTTTCTTCATACAAATATTTAGGCATTGATATTCATCATTAGCTCAATTGAAATTATAGAATTGAAAAATGTATTATCGTAGGCTAGAAAGCTTATTATGAGCTTGAAATCAATTGCAAGACTATTGATCTTTGGGTTTCGAGTAAAGAAAGTTACTCTTTGAGACTCTCACCACACATGTTATTTTATATGGATGAGAGGTTTGCGGTTGCAGTATATCTAGAGAATCTTAAAGGAAGATAGAGTTGACCCAAGAGTAATTTATAACCTACAACCTCAATATTAAAGGTAATATGCACTATCTTATCCTCTTGACTGAAGCTAGCATTTCCCCAATTCAAAGAATGGATATTTTTCACTATGAGATGTATAAGAAAAAGATTTGCAACATGGAAATCAAGATATTCCCCAAAATTGTTTCTAACTATAGACAAAAGCCCCACCTCCAGCTCAAGTGAAGTTGCCACAAGGATGTCGAGTCCTAGCTCAACTATTAGGGGATAAAGGACGAGTTCATCTTTGAGAATAAAGATAATATTAAAAATACTATTTTTCCAAATTCGAGTATAATTTGTCAGGTGATAAGGAGATAAAGGGGAAAATGAAGCTAAGGTATTATAAGGAGATGATAAACCCCACCCTCTATTATATCTCTATCTTGACCATTGCAAAGATAAGAACTAATTCCCATGAGATTTGAAGTGAAACTCAACCTTGGTATATTGGCAAATCACCTTGGGATGAAAGAATCTTTTAATTGTGCTATACTAAGAGGGTTGAAGATGAAAAATATTATCTTGGAGTGCCCAAATCTTACTAATATCTGTTTCAATTTCAAAAATATTTGCCACACTACAAACCTTCTATACAATAGTGGATCTTCATCATCATCTTCTTCATCATCTTCATTTATATCCAAATTTAAAATTTGTAAAGAATAATCTTTATTTCTGTAATTAAATAAAATTATATCTTTAAAGAATAAAATTAATATCAAAATTTAAATTTTATTTTTACTATCTAATTAATTATAATATTTTTTTTGTTATATTAACAAAGAGAAAGGATTTCCTCTTTTATTATATTTTCTAAATACTAAACCATCATAGATCCATCTTTACTCACATCTACCAAGCCCTAAGAGGAATCAAATCTTTTTTCACTCTATGCTAGTTTGCATATCAAGATATTTGATCCCTCTTCGTGCTTAGTAGATCCAAATTAAATATGGATCTATGGTGGTTTAATTCCCCTTTAAATAGGCTACATTACACGTGAATACCATGGATCAATACCATGGTTCAACACGATGTGCCATATTTATTTTTATTAATATTAATATTAGGTTTAATAATATTTTTTTGCATGGTATTAATAATAATTTGGTCCATGGTATTTGGCCCATAAGCTTCACCTAAATAAAACCTCCTTTTTTATTGTTTGTAAATATAAAGTGGACTATGGAGTAATATAAAAAATTGTTTTATTTATTTACCATACCTTTGGTTTATTTTTATTTTTCTTTTTATTTATTTAACATACCTCTTTTATAAATATGGTATTTAGCCCACGGTATTAAAATTATATTTTGCCCATATGTTTCACCTAAATAAAACCTATTTTTTGAGTGTTCATAAACCTCTTCATATTTTAAATTTATATTGTGTTTATACATTGATCCAAATTGGATCCTCAATCAATTCTGTGATTGTTAAGAATGAATGACAGACTTCAAGAAATCTTATTTCTATCAGAAATAACATCTAAATAATGGCAATTTGCAACTAGCACACAGCAATGAAGACCTTCAGTCAAAGCACGCTGACCGTTAGCCCATGGATACCGCGCATGGCACAAAAATGGCAATTGTGAAGCTGAGATTCGGAAATAGAGGTTGTTTCTGATACATAGCTAGAACTAATCATGTATCACTCGGAAAAACCCCTCGAGAAGGAAAGACCCCGAGCACTCGATCACAAGGGAAACTAGAAAACCGTGCAAAAGCGCTAAAACTTGCAAGGTGGGTCCCGCACTCAAAACTGACGAAATATCAGAGGCATTTCGGGCGGTAAGCGGATTTCACCAAGGACCCAGCAATTCCATACACCAAGTGACATGTGTCCGATGGGGAGAGAGAAAAACTGCTTACATTGCGGAGTAACGGTCGAGCAACTCAACCGTGCAATAGGAGCGAAGACCATAGGATCTGGGGTCTCCAGATCAATGGCAGAGGTTCAACCTGATGGATGACTAGACTCGAGGGAGAAATAAACTGTGGTGCATAAGATTTGAAGTTTGATTTAACCAATGAAAATATAAAAGGATCCATTTCACAGGAATCTGGGAAATAACGGAAAAACCAACTGTTCAGGAAGAACTGATACTTAGTTCACAAATAAACAGGTGGTCACATCTCTGCGAAGCATTACACAGTGATGATGACACAGGGGAGAGGAGTACTGGCAAACAAAGGTAGGCAATCCAAAGAGCCGGAAGCAGAAACGAATAGTTAGAGGAATGAACTGGCTTTAAAGCCATTGGCTGACAGGAAGCAAGGGGACAATGAGGCAGAGAAGCAATGAAGAAGTCGAAGACCAAGAAACAAAGAAAGAGAGGCAAAGTTACAGAGGACAGAGAAGTTGAGTTGACCATCAGAGTAAGGACAACATCGAGCAGACAAAGACCAATTGAGGTCAAAATTTGGTAAGGGGAGTTTTTAAACTCTAAGGACTTGGGAATTCCAAGTGCCATCCTACTATTCATCCTTTGTCAAGCGAGACTTAGATTGAGCTCCTTATTGTAGGACTCTACTTTAAAAACATAATAAAAAGGCCACCACTAAAGGCTGGACTAGGGGACACAGCCCAAGAGGATTAGGTGAACTCCTTATTAAATTTTGTTGTGTTTATGTTTTCTTACTGTGATATCTTCCTGTTTCAAGTGTTTGTGTATTTCGCAATCCTATTGTAGGAATTTACAGGGTAAGTTCCTCAGATAGAACACCAAAGGACACTGCTCACAAACAGATCATAGATCAATACACCTGTATTTTTGATGTGGTTAAAACCCTCAAAGAGGGAAACAGTCCACTGCTTGAGCCAATGCGGCCACTTCAAGCAATTTATTAATAAAAGAATGAAATTTTACATAAGCTTCTCTCATGAACAGTTAACTACAATTGACCGACTCCCATGCTCCCTTTAAATAGAGTCATGACCAATTGGGTGTTAAGCCACGGATCAAGTGTCGGTTAATATTGAGGAGAGAAGAACCCGTTTGAATCACTACAGATATTCGTGACCGTCGGTTGTAAGTTAACAAAAAGTAACATAGTAAAGAAACACAGTTTACCTAACTCAACACTAACCAAGTTATACTTAACTATTTTCCTAATGTGTCAAATACCTAACATCCCCCTTAGAACAACTTGGGATAGGATTGAAGGATTTACAAATATGACACAATAGGAGAAGGAAGGAGGAACTAGAGCCTATCCCCCCTTAGTGACAACTTCCTGAACTCCAACCATAAATCGAAGTTTAGTAAACTTTGCCTTTGTGAGAGCCTTTGTAAAGATTTCTGCAACTGGATCATCTGTTGAACAATATTGCACTTCAAGAACATGGTCATGAATGGGCTTTTTGATGAAGTGCGTGTGTAGTTCAATGTGTTTTCTATGCTGATGTTGGACTGGATCTTTGCATAGTTGAATGGCACTTTGATTATCACACCAAAGTGTAGTCGGATGTTGCTGCTGAGATCCAAACTTTGATAAGATCTGACAAAGCCACAAGGCTTCCTTACGAGCTTCTACAACACCACGATACTCTGCTTCTGCTAAAGAAATAAAAATGGCACCTTGTTTCTTGCAAGCCCATGTAATAGGTCCTGAAGCAAGAGTGAACACATAACCTGCAGTAGACTTCCGATCATTAGGGTCACTAGCCCAATCGGAATTAGTGAAACCAACCAATAGAGGAGATTCTTCGACACTGTAATGAATTCCAAACTGAACTATACCTTGAACATAACGAAGTATTATTTTAGCTGCTTTCCAATGACTTTCACGTGGGTTTTGCATAAACCAAGAAACAAGGCCAACATAAAAGGAAAGGTCAAGACGAGTATGGGTTAGATACAAAAGTTTTCCTACAAGTTGACAGTATAAGGTAGCATCAACTTCAGGGGAAGTACAAGTGACTAAAAGTTTGGCTCTAGATTGAAAGGGAGAAGGAGCTGGCTTACAATCTTCCATGTGAAAATGGCATAGAAGATCACAGGTATACTTGGATTGGGAAAGGGAAATATCTTCCTTGGATTGCAAGACTTCAAGACCAAGAAAATAATGCAAGTGTCCTAAGTCTGTCATTTCAAACTTCTTTTTAAGGCTAGACTTCACATGGT
>APFE030044312.1:0-11562 GCA_000404065.3 Pinus taeda | reverse complement strand
AAATATGTATTATAACATTGAAAGGAACATACAAATAATTTCTGTACGGGGTTAAAACCTACAAATAAGGAGTTGTATACATTTTTATGGTCATTTAGGTATTTATTTATGTAATTTTTCATCTGTCAACTTAGTCTTGCAATAGCTAGATGTTGCAATGGAAATTTTCCATTAGCAAGTAAGAACCCACTAAAGTAGAAGCTTCCTCTTTGTACTAAACCATTTTTTTGTGCTTTTCTTATGATATGAACATGAGCCTCATTCATGTAGTAGTGTTGACTAGACTAGTGGAATATCATAGGAGGACTTGTTTTGTAGCCCAGGGAACTTGTTGGTAGGCCCTAGGACCTCAACATAGATGGAACATGTGCCATGACTGGAACCCAACATTGGCAGCATTGAGTGGCGATGAAAAAATAGATAGATGGGTGTCACACACTGCTCTCAATAAACCAACAATTTCCTCAATACTCAAAGAATTAAATAAGGAGTTGTATAAATTTTGTGGTCATTTAGCTATTTATCTATGTAATTTTCCATATATCATCTTATTCTCGCAATAACCAAATGTTGAAATGGAAATTTTCCATCAGCAAGTAAGAAACCACTAAAGTAGAAACTTCATCTTTGTACTCCAACATTTTTTTGTGTTTTTATTGTGCTATGAACATTAGCCTCACTCCTCTAGTAGTGTTGACTAGACTAGTGGAATATCATAAGAGGACTCATTTTGTAGCCCGAGGAACTTGTTGCTAGGCTCTAGGACCCCAACATAGATTGAACATGTTCCCTCATAGGAACCCATCACTAGCGGCGTTGAGTGGCAGTGAAAAATTAGATAGACGAGCGTGACACACTTGAGGCAAGGTTTTTCAACACTTTATACTCATGCATAGGTTGTGAGCATTGGGAAATCTAGGATTAAGTTGATCCACTATTACATAACATTTTTTCAAGAAAATCCTTGGCATGGATAGTATAATTATAAGGACTTGTTAAAACTATTGTAGACTGAACATTTTCTTCCTATGAAAACTCTTCTACTCGATTGGTTTTCTACCTCTTTTTATATAATTGGAATTATTTCCCTTGAATTTTTTAGACTAAAAAGGAAACATGCTCCCTTGGTATTTTATCCCTCTTTCCTGTAGCACTGGTGTCTATGATGTCATAGTAGAAATTACATATTCTTCTGGCTCCTGCAATGTGTTTTCATGCAATTGATTTTGATTCATATATTTCTCAATTGTAGGTCTCGGAGTATGAGTGTAAGGAGTAGTTTTCTTCTCTACTCTAAAATTTGATATTATTCCTAAAGGATCATATGACCAAATGAAACTGAGTTTAAATTTCATTTGTTTGAGCAGAATATTTTCTTCTTTTGTTGTTGTCTTGGTATTACAAATGAAAGGCCCAACATGTGCTTTAATTTTGAACTGATATTTTCTTTTGGCTACCAAAAAGTGCAGATCATCCATATTTATCATTTCCCTAATATACTATAATGAAAAAATTATTATAGGAACAAATTTAGGCAATTTATATGGAGGAAATTGGCATCCATACACCCTATTATCATTGTAATTTTGATACATGTACCAATCACCTGTCTTTGTTTGCTCACTGAGATGTAGAATTCTCTTAAGCTTAGGTCAATTCTAGGTTCAACATCACTGTTAAGTAGGAAATAAATTGTGTACAAAAATGGGTCTACATAATCATTGAATGTGAATTCATTGGTGTGCTTCCTTACCAACGAATTTCAGTGGATCACAGATTGTGTAGTTCCTTTTTCATCCAGTTTCTGTAATGGAAATTGAAATATGTTTTCTTGACGGAATAAGAACAAGTAAACTAAAACTAAAGCATTCTTGAAGACTCCTTTTCTAGAAAAGTTAAGGAATTAATGACCTATGCTAGGAATTCACTGTAATGAAAAAATATTGAAGGCTTTTCTTCTATTGAAAACACTGATAGAAAACCTATAATGGCTTCATTAACCCATTGATTGATTTGATAGACCAATAAACAAGAAACTATGGAAATGATTTGTTCTGTCATTTCAGGAAACATTGAGGATGGATAAGGAGGGTTTGTTTTTGGCAACATGAAATTCTTAGGTAGAAATGTCTCGAAAATTTTGGCTTTATGGGAAAAAGTCAGGGTTTTGTAGAGTTCCATGAGGGAATCAACTGAAAAGGGTTTCAAAGACGTTGAATTTTGAATCTGCAACATTTGACATGTGGAGAAGGGGGTAATTGTGAACAAAATGTCATTGTTTTGGGAAACAATTGCTCTTTGAATGTCTATGTACATGAAATGGCACAATGAAACAAATTTCGAAAATGATGGGTATGGGGAAAAACGAATTGACATAAGGAAGATCCCACAAACTCAATTTTTCACTAAGATCAAAAATTGTTTTCTTTGACCAATTGTGGAGTTTGTAGAGGTTGAACTCACAGTTGGTTTCAAAAATTTTATAGTGTTGGTCTAGTAAGGGTTGATGTTCTAAGTCAATTACAGGGGGAAGGATAGGGTTTTCCCCTGTGGATTTTGATTTAATTTTAGAACACATGTTGAAGGAAATGAAATGGAAATAGTGTAATTACCTAGGAGTTCATGGAAGGAAAACAATTCGGCGTGATAAGGTTACAGTAGCAGTAGTAGGTTCTGTCATTCAATGTCTTGGAACAATAGAGGAAATGTCTACTGAACAAAGTTCTGCATTATATTGTAGGTGAGTTCATTTATTATTGAAAGCTTTCCATTTCATGGAGTGGAGTCATTAATTTGGCAACGATCAAAGTTTAGAATGGATGCTCAATGGTTAATGATAAGTGTGGGGGATGTGACAATAGCGGGAGTAGAGTCGGAAGGGATATGACACTTGGTAGGAGCGGTTTGGAGGGGATACAACATCTGGCGAGAGCGGACTATAGGAGATGTGACATGTTGTGGGAGTAGATTGGAGTGGAGGGAGCGGGGTTAAAAATTATTATAAGGCAGGAAGGGGAAAGGTGGATTTCAGAGGGGGGTGAGCGGTATGTAGTTTTGGTGGATGGGGTTCCAAAGTCCTTGAGGGAGTGAGACGTTGCAAATGCGAGATTGGGACAGTCTTCCTTTTGGACCCTCCCGCACAATTGATTAACTATCGGAGGGGCAGAGGGGGTTTGTAGTCATCGACAGCCGATTATCTCATCAGGTTAGATCACGACTGTTGATTATAGCGAGAGCATTATTACATACGATAAAAACCTTCATGTAAAAATTAGTTTATTAACACCTAGTTGATCATGATTACATTATGTGATTAACTAAGTAAACTTATTTATCTAACATATAACACGACATTTAAGCTAACATCATGTATTTTTAATTTTTCTAAGGGGTTTTTCATCATATATTTTTATTTTTAAATACGTCTCTATTTTTTCTTTTGTTTTTTCACATGTACATCATTTTTTTATATATCCTCCCTTTCGTTTTGTTTTTATTTTCCTTTTCTTTTTTTCTATATATAATTTATATATATATATAATATAATATATTATATATTCTGTTTTTGAAAATAAGTTGTATAATGAAATATTATTTACAACATCTCATGACATGAAAATCCACAAATAATCATCAATTGATCCTGTAAATTATAGAACACTAATCGTTCCAATTAGAAATCAATTTATGAAGGTAAAGAGAAATTTTGATAGCTTTTTTCATCTATATATATATATAGATAGATATATAATTCAACACAAATGTTGATCATTTATATAAAGAAGTTGTATTAATGTAGGAAGGGACTCAAATGCAGTAAGAGTTTAGAGGAAGAACTTAGATTGCATTTTCAAAAATATATTTATATTGATATAGGAAGTAATAGAAAACCACAAATGTGTTGAATTTTTTTGTAGTTGGTGCAATATTATTGGAGTCTTAGTAGTAAGGCTTAAAAGAGATTTTGTTAAAGATTTCCAATTATAACTTAGGAGTATTTTATTTATCTTAGAAATATTTTATTTAAGTAGTGACATAATAATTTTATATGTTTTCCATATGTTAAGTAGATTATATATGTTAATATCATATATAAAAGTGGATTTATATGAAAAGTAATTTCACATTTAAAATATCATATATAATTAAAGGAGCTCCCTAAGATTGGTGGACCCTGTAGACCCAAAAAATGGGAAAGGTGTTTACATCATCTCATGTTCTTGTGCGACTCCATACATTGGTGAAACTGGACACTCAATAAATTATAGAATTCATGAGCATGCAACCAACATCAAACATCAAAGGACTCGCTCCACAGCTTTAGCAGAACATTCGAAAAAGACAAAACATAATACTTGCTGAAGAGGCGAGGATCATTGCATGGATTGATCGTTTTTATCACCGACATTTTAGGGAGGGCATGGAAATTGAAAGTAAGCCAAGTAATTTGAATAGTGATGATGGTTGGAATATTAGCAGGTGTTTGATCCCTTTGTATTTTAAAGTTTTTATATTTTACTTTTTTTACTATTATTCATTTTATTATCTTTTGATATGTTAAATTTATTTTTATTTTTCTTTCTCAATTTTTATTCCTTTCCCGTCATTGACTTTCTCTTGTGAACATTAAAATTTGAGTTGTTCCTTTATTTTATTTTAATATATATATATATATATATATATATATAGTCGTAGTCTAACTTATAGATGAAATGGTTTCTTTCACAACATTTTTTCAAGTTAATTTTAATCAAAATTTGATAGATATTTTTAAAAACTTTAGTTTGAATTGTTTAGTCTGCATAATTTGAGTGCCTTTGGGGTTTTTCAGGGTGCTAAATCCATATATGAATTCAAAAATGTATTTTAAGCAACAAAAAATCTTGAAATTGTTGTTAGAAAATTATTTATTATGGAGCAATGGAACACATAAAATTTTGCAGAAATATAAACACGGAAAACGCAAAAAATAAGGGAGACACAGATATACGTGGTTCACCCAGTTTGGGCTACGTCCACCCCAAACAGCCAATCCTTCCTTTATATTATCCAGCGAAATGAAGAGACACAACCTATAGTAGATCCATTGTAATATCCTCTGTTTTCCCTCACAGTCTCACCTCTCTACTTCTCGCTCAGAGAATACACACCTATTACACAACCTCAATACAAATTCCCTCATACAAAGAGAGGGGTTTCCTTCTAGGGCAAAAAATACTAAACTAAACATAAGTTCTATCGTCAGATCATCTGCCTAATGAATGGCCCAGATTGACTAGAAATTGCTATACTTTTGCAGGGAAATTTTACATCTGTTTTTAGCTTTGGGGGTGCTTCCCCCAAAACCCCCATCGGGGGACCGCTGGCCCCCGTACCCCCCAGCCGAGGGGAATCTCCCCCCCCCGAATCCCCACCGAATCCCCACTTGTAGAATGATTGTAGCAACTCCAACGTTGCTTCCTTTGTTGGACAATGACTTCTCTTTGGACTTGGTTGTTTCTGATCTTCATCGTCATGCTTGAAAACCAATTGAAACTGAGCATATTCTTAGTTTCTCCATGGTTACAACTTTTGTTATCATATCTGTAGGATTATGGCTAGTGTGTATCTTTTCCAGCTTCAACTCTCCATTTTCCAACACTGATCGTATGAAATGGTACTTGAGCTATATGTGTTTAGTCTTGGAATGAAATGTTGAGTTCTTTGCAAGATGAATGGAACTTTGTCTATCATTGTATAACGTGCCCATATCATGCTCCTTATCCAATTCACCCATAAACCTTTGTAACCAAATTATTTCTTTACTAGTCTCTGTAGCAGCAACATACTCTGCTTCTATTGTTGAAAGTGCAACAACACTTTGGATTTTTGAAACCTGACTGAAAGCTATTCCACCAACAGTAAATACATATCTTGTAGTGCTCCTCCTGTTATCTTTGTCACCTACCATATCTACATCAACATATCCTCGTAGAGAAATTTGCTTGCTTTGTGGTACCTTTAAAATATCTGAGAATCCATTTCACTACCATCCAATGTTCCTTTCCTGGATTGTTCATGTACCTGTTACAACTCCCACTGCATGTGCAATATTAGGCCTTGTGCAGACCATTGCATACATTAAGCTTCCAACTGCTGATGCATATGGAACTTTAGACATATAATCCATGTCTTCTTGGGTCTTTGGGCACATTTCCTTAATAAGTTTGAAATGGCTAGCAAAAGGTGTACTAATTGGTTTTGTATTGTGTATATTAAATCTTTTCAACATCTTTTGTATGTACTCATTCTGATACAATGTTAATTTATGATTTTTCCTGTCTCTAGTTATTATCATACCAAGGATTTGTTTTGCAGCTCCTAAATCCTTCATTGCAAAAGAATTTGCCAATTTTCTTTTGAGCACATTTATTTCCTGCATGTTAGACCCTGCAATAAGCATGTCATCTACATACAATAACAATATAATATAGTTACCATCATTTCGCTTTTTCAGATAAACACAATGATCAGAGTGACATATATTGTAACCTTGTTCAGACATAAACTTGTCAAATTTTAGATACCACTGCCTTGGAGCCTGTTTTAAGCCATACAAGCTCTTCTTCAACTGCACACTAGTTTCTCCTTCCCTTTCACTTCATATCCTTGTGGTTGTTGCATATATATCTCTTCCTCCAAATCCCCATGGAGAAAGGCTACCTTTACATCTAACTGCTCAAGATGAAAATATTCAACTACTACTATACTTAAAATAGTTCTTATTGAAGTCATTTTAACAACAGGAGAAAATATTTTATCAAAATCAATACATTTATTCTGTGCAAACCCCTTCACCACAAGTCTAGCTTTGTACCTCTGTTTTCCTCCATCTTCTTCCTTCAACCTATAAACCCATTTATTCTTCAATGTAGTTTTTCCTACAGGCAACCTGACTAAGTCCCAAGTCTGGTTATGCATTAAGGAGTCCATCTCTTCTTCCATGGCTACCTCCCACTTTTTCCTACTTTCAACCTACATTGCTTCTTCATAACATTCGAGTTAACTAGAATCAGTCAACAATAAATAATATAATGAAGGAGAGTATCGTTCAGGGGGTCTACTTATCCTGGTAGATCTTCTAACACCACTTTTAGGTGTTTGGGTTGCGTGTTGCTTTTGTGATGGTTGTTGTTGTTGTGGTTGTTGATTATTATTATTTTCAGGCACCTTTACTTTTTCAATGATTTCATCAAGAATTGTGTATTCCTTGTTTTCTTTTTCCTGTTTCTTTTCTTGCAATTGGTTCTTATACAAGACCTTTTCATTGAATATTACATCTCTGATCCTAATGTTTTTGTGATTTTTGTAATCATATAAGCCATAACCAAAATCATTAGCACCATATCCAATAAAGGTACATTTCTTTGGCTTTGCCTCAAGTTTTGTAATTTTTTCTTTATCAATATGGACAAAGGCCTCACAACCAAAAGTCTTTAAAAAAGATTAGCTTACCATTTTACCCGTCCATGCTTCCTCTGGAACACCACCATCCAAGGAACTTGAAGGCCTTCTATTTATTAGATAAACAATAGTATCTACAACATCTTCCCAAAACTGTAAAGGCAATCCTGCATGCAATCTCATGCACGTTACACGCTCCATGATTGTTCTGTTCATCCTTTCTGACACACCATTTTCTTGTGGTGTTCTTGGAACTGTCTTCTCTCTACGAATTCCATGCTCTGAACAGTACCTATCAAACTCTTTGCTATAGTATTCACCTCCATTGTCTGATCTAAGACACTTCAATTTATTTCCTATCTCAATCTCAACCAAAGCTTTCCATTTCTTGAAAATATCAAATACATTAGATTTATTCTTAATACAATAAATCCAAGTTTTTCTATAAAAGTAACATAATAACAAGAGCCACTAAGAGAAGATACATGAGCAAGTCCCATACATCTATATGCGCAAGCTCAATTTTTCACTTTTCTTTTCTTTTCCAACTCTGAGAAATCTGACTCTCTTCTGTTTTCCATAAATGCAATTCTCACAGAAGTTCAAATCAACATTGTTCAAACCCGACAACAAATTCCTTGAGTGAAGACTTTTCATCCCCTTTTCACTCATGTGTCTGAGCCTATGATGCCATAATGTTGCATCTACTCCTTTGGAAGTTAAAGAATTAATAGAGTTAGAAATACCATTGCATAAATACAATGTACCAACCTTTTCGCCTTTTGCTATTACCAGGGCTCCTTTGGTGACCTTTCAAGCTTTATCTGTGAAAGTTGTCACATAACCTCACCGCCTAATTTCCCTGTTGAAATCAGATTTTTCTTTAGATCTGGAACATGCCTTACCTCCTTTAGTAGCCATTGGTTTCCATTCTGCTGTTTTACAATAACCTTCCCCATTCTAACAATTTTATAGGGTTTATCATCACTCAAATGAACTTGTCCAAAATCTCCTTGAACATAGTCATGAAAGTATTTCTTATCAGGTGTGGCATGGAATGAGGCCCCTAAATCTACCACCCAGGAAGTAATATCTTCGAAAGAAATAATCAAAGCATCTTGTAACACCTCACCTGTCACATTTTCTTCATGATTGTTTTCTTACTGTGCATCTCCTTCTTTTCCCTTCCAAGATCTATAGTCTTTCTTTAGGTGTCTTTTCTTTCTGCATTTCCAACACACTATCCCTGATCTAGACTTGGATCTACCTTTCCTTGATTTGTTGCGATATCTTGAGCTCTTTCCTCTTTCCATTTTTCTTCCCCTAGACACTGCACTCAAAGCATTACCTGATGTCTCACCGGAGCTTTTCCATCACATTTCCTCGCCAAGGATAGCACCGACAACATCATCAAACTTTAAAGTACTTGATCCAAAAACAGAGTTACTAATGGCCATTACTAAACCATTCCAAATTTTTGGTAATGAGCATAAGAATAATAGAACTCTAACTTCGTCATCAAAGTGTACCCCTACAGAAAATAACTGACTTTAACAGTATTAAAATCATTTAAATGGTCTGCAACAGATCCACCTTCCAACCTCTTCATATTAAATAATTGTTTCATAAGAAATACGTTGTTTGAGGCCAAGGGTTTTTCATATAGTTTCTCCAACGCCTTAATCAAACCCTCTGTCATTGTTTCCTTTGAAATGTTGAAGGCGACCGATACTGTGAGGCACAAGTGTACTGTTCCGAGTGCCTTTCTATCGAGCAGGTTCCATTCTTCATCTACCATACCCATCGGCATCTTTGTTTTTCTCCCCAATGGTAGGTATAGATATTTCTGATACATATAATCTTCCATCTGCATCGTCCACAGCGAGAAGTTTTGGCCTTTAAATTTTTCGACCATAAAATTACCATGTTCTGCCATTGCTCTCACTCGAAAGAGGAACCCTTCTTTCCTGCAAGTTTATCAGCCAAATAGACCTCGGCTCTGATACCAGTTGTTAGAAAATTATATATTACGGAGTAATGGAACACATAAAATATTGAAAAAATATAAACATAGAAAACGCATAAAACAAGAAAGACATAGATATATGTGGTTCACCCAGTTTGGGCTATGTCCACCCCGAACAGCCAGTCCTTCCTTTCTATTATCCAACGAAATGAAGAGACACAACCTATAGCAAATTCATTGTAATATCCTCTATCTTCTCTCACAATTTCACCTCTTTACTTCTAGCTCAGAGAATACATACCTATTACACAGCCTCAATACAAATGCCCTCATACAAAGAGAGGCGTTGCCTTCTAGGGAAAAAAAACTCTAAACTAAACATAAGTTCTATTGTCAGATCATCCGCCTAATGAACGACCCAGATTGACTAGAAATTACTATACTTTTACAAGGAAGTTTTACATCTGTTTTTAGCTTCGGGGGTGCTACCCCCGAAACCCCTGCCCCCGGGACCCCCCAGCCGGGGGGGATCGGCCCCCCGAACCCTCGTAGGGGGGACAAGTCCCCCCGGCATGGAGGGGTGTACAAACTTCCTTGGGTATGCATCTAGTTGAAACAAAGACCTCTAAACAATCATGCTCCATACTCAACAATTGTATTGTCAGTTTTTGGTGAACAAATATTGGTACGTCTGGTGTAATGATTCTTTTGTGCCTCAATTGGCTAAGTCCATGGATAAGATCTTCACATTACCGAGAAATGCCCACAACCCCTTAGTACATGTTGCAGGCCAAACCCATAAATTAATCTCCATAAGCATAGAAGGATCTGAGACGTTAGTATTGTGTGGCGATGAAGGGTGCATGACGAAGACAAGGATTTCTGATGGACGATCCACGAAGGGAGAAAGGTTTTGTAGTCAACCCTTCTAATACGATGTGCATTAGATCATTATTTATACAGAAAGAATGGAAAAAGTTAGGGTCTTATAACCCTCTACAGCCGAGAATATTGATGTCATCGTATCTACGTCCCTTACCCAAATCATTGAAAAACATAACCGAATCTCTTGTTTTGTGCTGGTTGGATTCAGATACTATGGGATTTCCCCCACATCCTTATGGACATCAAATCCGTTATTCTCACTAACTACGAAGGTGTTTTCTCTAATAACTACATTAGACAATGGAATTTTTATTTTTCAATCAATTTGTGGTACTGGGTTAGATATTCATTCGTAAATCCGCATCAATGCACCCTCGGATCCCCCTTTTGCATTGCATCATTTTTTACATGGACACATGTGACCACTCTGGCCAAGATATCCCATCCAATTGGGGTTCATCTCTATGATTGAGTCTCTGGACATTTCACATAGGCACCACCAGCAAAATAGACAGGTTGCATGAAACAAAGATGATCTATGATATATATTCCCCTATAAAGGATGATCAGACTAGATCTAAAGTTTTGCTCTAGGAAACCTAGAATCAAAACAAAACTATGGCTACTAGATCCCCACTTTGCAGCTTGATCGTCTTTCGTGAGGCCTTCAAAGCAAACTTTTTTGCAAGTATTTTTACTGCCATCATATGCTTCCCTAGATCAGGGAAAACTAAAAGAAGAGAACATTGTCCAAATATTCATAAAGTCCCATGCTAGAAAATCAATAACAGTGTGGGTACAAAAATCTAATATTGGTTTTTCAACTGAAGTAGAACATCATGAAAAATATTGGCTACCCACCACATCTACAAAACTTTATCTATAACGGTAGGTATCTATAGGATGAACAAAGTCTACAAGAATACAACATTCATTCGGGGGTCACCATCATCTTAAATCTTCGACTAAGGGGTGGAGCAACAGGATCATGTAAGTCAAAGACAGCATGTGGGATTACTGGATCTAGTTTAACAAAGGGTACATTACGAAACCAAGAACAGAACAAGAGTGATCTCTTGATCCGGATTTAAATAGGAACACAACAAAATACAGAGATAACCATATACACAAAGATGCAGCGAAAACAATGCTTCATTTCATTAATGGAAAATACCGAAATATGCTTAGAACCAGAAATGGAAATAAACCAGCTAGGGCAATGGTAGCTTATCTCTGAGAAGAGATGTGGTGACTACATGCCTCTAAAC